>JBCAUA010009748.1:0-13203 GCA_038406235.1 Peronia verruculata | reverse complement strand
CACCCCCCACCCCCCACCCCCCCCCCCCACCCAGTTCTCTGTCTAATTCCGACATTTATTGTCTCATACAAATTAGTTTCAGTGAATGGCTGTCGCTGGAGTTTTAGGACAGGTGGCATAATTATGTAAGAATTGAGTATTCAGATGTGTGGTTTAGTACGTTTCAGAGAGAAAAAGGGGACTGAAAGATCAGGAGGAAATTTGTGGCTTACAAGAGCATCCTTTTCTTGTTGTTTCCGTGGCACACGTGTCTCTTCAGAAAATCATTTTGTCGATTTGTGAGTTGGGTCGGTTTATGGGTTCCATTAACAATAAATTGATACATTTTCCGGTGTTTGTACTTTGGTTCTCGTGTTTCTGTTTTTTGTTTTTTCTTTCATTGTTTCCCCCCCCCCCCCCGGGGGGGGGGGGGGAAGAAAAAAAAAAAGGGGGGGGGGGTCGAGTTTTCTTGTCATTCTGTTTGAGGAGTGGACATGTAAACGGTGCAGAGCAATCAGATTTAAATTTTGAGGAAACTGAATGTTAAAATACATTTAGTGTGTTATGATATCGATGACACCAGATTTTGAAAGCATGTTTATATGTGTTGTAGATTTTTTTCGTAGATTAATAAAGAAGAAACAGCACAGAACTATTCTTGTAAGTATGCCAGAGTGCATAACTTAAAAAATAAGGAAAACTATTGACGTAGTACATGTAGTAATTATGTATTTATTAATATATATCTTTCCTGTCCTTATTTAATCTTGCTATCGTCTAACTTGTGACCAGAACAAGATGAGCTGCATGGCCGACACTGTCCTCTGCCTCTGCTTGCATTGACTATAGTTTTTGATGTCCTTCCTGAGAGTAGTGCGAGTTTTCTGTTTTGTAGGCTACAACCTGGGGACGATATCTGACTTGGTTAGAGATGACGTTACCTGGCCCTCGGCCACTCACGCCGAGTTGCTGAATGGTTTCTGGTTCTGCCAGCTCAGCATAGTGGTGCTTTAACTAAATGGCCCTGTTTAACTAAACGACCCTGTTAATGTCTGAAGATTTTGCCTACCAGAATGTTTATAAAAGATCTTTCAAATTTTAATCATACTCTTTAAAAAAAAAAAAAAAGACAACAGAACTTAAATCATGATATACTTGTAGGGACGCTGATCTACGTTCTCCTCGTTTGTATTTAATTTACAGGTTTCTCTTGAAGTGTCATTGTGTCATAGACGTTAGACCTAGTGCATCAGTATGGCAAACGCATTTTCCACTCAGGGTACACAGGAGTGAATACAGGAAAAATTTTGGTTAAAACCATCGGCAAATGAACAGACCTTTGTAGTCGAAATCAACTAGTCATATTGAGTCATCCGTCATGATTATTGATTGCAAAAACAGAAAGGGAAGGTAGCCTTTGAGACAGAGATGCTCAGATATTTATGAATCAATATTTAAATCTTACTGACTGACTAGCAAGAAACCTTGTGAGCAAGGGGATAGGGTGTTGGGTAAGCTTGTTCGGGTCAAGTAGAGAAAAGGTTCAGGTGTTATGTTATTGTTGTGTGTGTTGTGTTGAGGTTTAACGACATATTATTATCAGCACGATTACGGTTATATTATGTCAAACACGATAAGATACGTTTACACGTAAAGAAGAAGTGAGGAAAGAAAGCGGGACAGAAGACAGGAGCAGGGAGAGAGAAGAGATCTCTCCCTTGGAATATAGAGGATGGCACTCAGTGGGAGACACCCCATCGATGGCGGGCGTACACGCTTGCAGGTGGGAGCAGAAAACCTACTTACATTCCCCGGGCCCTCGAGGGGCCAAGAGGTTCAGGTGTGGAATATATAATGACCAGATTAAAAAAATGAAATCGATAGAGTCCATGCAGGACAGCACTGGACCATCTCTAAATCACTTAAGCACTTCTTTTTGTTCGACACATGAGACATAAAGCGGCATTATTGTAAGAGGATAAAAAAAATCTCTTTTTTCAAATGTAAATGATTTTAATGTAAACGATGTTAATGATTCTTTATTCACAATTTTTCATACCGCAAGTGTCAAGTAAAAAGTGCGAAAAAAATCTTTTCGTCTCTTTGATGTATATCTAATATGTTTAATAAACGGAAGCATTTGACCGACTGAAGACTAATTCATCCTAGAATAATGCCAAAATGACTTTGGTGCCTACTTGAAGACAGCGCTAGACAAAATCAATAACATCAAATGAAAAAAGCTGGAATTTATAATTTGTTTGTTGTTTTAACTTAAATGCAACGGAAGTTTTGTTTGCACGTAGGCAAAAAATGGGAATACAAAGGTGTGGAAAAATAAAGAGGACGACAGAAAAAAAAAACATACTACATTGACAATTCATTTAACAGTTACACAACCAGTTATTCACAACACTGAGGTGATAAAGAGCCGGACTGACAACATAAAGGATTGGCATGCCGTGGTTGTCTGATATCCGATCTAGAACTGACACCCAGATATAAAGAGGAGGGGAACGAAGGAGAGACGGAGAAAAAAGAGAGGGAGAGAGAGAAAGAATGGGAGGAGACAGAAGGGAGAGAGAGAGAGAGAGAGAGAGAGAGTTGTTTTTTATGATAGCTGGACGTGACAGTCGAGGCCCTGTAGCAGGGCACGAAATGATAATGATGTATCTGGAATTTCCACTGGTCTCTTTGGGAGGGATCGAGACAGGATGTAGGCGTGAAGGAGATGAAGACTGGCAGATTTCGCCCATTCAAGACTGTCACGCAAGTCACGGACAGGTAAAATAAATCTCGACATTCTCCGTTTTGGAGTTAACAAATCTACCTGGATAGTTTCGTCCACCAGATGTCCTGGTTACTTAAGGGCATATCAGAGGAAGTAATGCTGTCAGTGAGAACGTCGAAAAAATTGGTTAATTAAGGAAGCCTAATTCAGGAGTAGATAACCATTGACTGACAGACTCGATGGATTAATATTATTATTATTCTGATCATTGCGCGAAGAGGCGAAGGCTGTCTCATACCAGATGCGGAGAGTCCTTATCCTGGACTGAACTTTGAGTTCGGTGAACTCCCTGATCTATTGATCAAACCATCAAGGTTATATATACTCGGATATCACAGGATGTAAAGTAGTTTAATAAATGCTCGGAAGATACAGCCAATGAAATGAATAGACTGGCATCCCGAGGTACAGGGAAGGAACCAGAGGCAACTGAAAGAGGCAGAGTATCTAGACTACCACCATAAAATAGTGTTGACGGAGTCTGATATACCTAATATACATATAATATATTTCAAGGAAGCATTGTTTGGGTCGACCTCACAAAAAGAAACACATATGTGGATGGGATACCATCATTTAAATAAATAATTAAATGAATTTCATTTTACTTTGTGTTCGTTTGTGTATGTGTGTCCGTGTACTTAATATACTTAAGGCCCTGGAAATGGTCTTGACTGAGGTGCTCATTTTCCTGATGTTCTCCATATTCTTATACAGTTCAAAATAAAATATCTCTTATAACTGAACCAAGAATTGAAACTTTTCTAGGCATTCGTTTACATTATTGTATTCTTGGATGGAAAATAAGCATTGTGGTGGCTGGCCTATTGTATAGCTGGTAACATGCACTCATTTTAGATCTTTCTCATGGTATTCTGACATTCAAATCAAGAAACACCAAGTTGAGGCATTCAATGGTAGAACACAAGATTCCGGGGAAAAACCCCAGGGCGGAAGTAAGTCAGGCGTTTTCCTGTGTTATTAAATCATTAACACTACTCATTACTATTATTATCTGAGGACATTTAGGTTCAATAGACTATGAGTCTGTCACGCGCAGCGCAAAGTTTTAGTCGTAAAATTTTTAATTTCCTTTCCGCCGTAACATGATTAAGTCAAGAAGTGAGGCATACTTATAGTTATAGCTGAGGGAAGTCCAGACTCATGGGCTGGTGAAATTTTCCGAAATACTTTGAATTCTATTCTAGCATCACTATAGACAAAACTGATAATCCGAAAAATCACCAGAGAGACACACTGCTTTTACTGGGAACAGTTTTCTTTCTAATATACCTTTAAGTCTTTTGCTTATTACACGAATAATTTCTTTCTCTGCCAGTGTGGGAATCTGACGAGAGCTTTCAGTTTCATTTCATGCTTGTTATTCTTCTGAGTCTATCCTTCACTCCTCCTTTCAGTATCTTTTTTGAAATAAGTTGAGATTGCAGTTTACTGACAAGAGAAAAAGGAAAAAAAAAAAAAAAAGAAAGAAAGAAAGAAAAGAGAAAGAAAGAAAGAAAGAAAGAAAAGAAAGAAAGAAAGAAAGAAACAGGAGCTCACACTTTTCACAGTCTGTCTCGCGTCTGTTCCCTAAGTGGTGTGAGTAAGTGCCCGACACCGGGCACTCTAATTGGAGCCCTCAGAACAAAAAAGGCTTAAGTCACATTTTATGGAGTGTGATCTAAGGTTGAAAAAGCCAGAATCAAACATGGGGGAAAAAGAATCAGAGGATAAAACATTCAAATTCAAAATTTGAAGCGCAGATAACCCAAACACAGTGAAATGTAACACTGGAGCAACTAGTAAAGAATGATCTCAGAAAAAAAGGGGGATTTCCAGGTTCGAGGTGAAATGCACTTCAGTACTTTTCAAGCTATGCTTTTCCGATTGTAATTTGCTGGTTGGGTCAAAAGTTGTAGGGATGCTGTCGGCAATTGGCGTAACCTTGAGAAGGCATTATGGAGGAGAGTTGGAAGTCAAGGCCACACGCAATTCTCAGGAAAGTGAGCAACCCAGTGGGGCTTAACGACGCCATAAATTCGGTTCTTCGCCTCCCAATTCCTTAGAGAGACCGGCAGAGAGAAGGATGACTGTCCAGCTGTGACTTTGTAAGGGCTAACGCGAAGCTGATGGGCGAACTTGGAAGAGGCCGTTAACAATTCAAAGCTTGACGAATGGCCAGTGCTTTAATGGCTTATAGTGGCTTAATTAATGATGTATTGTTTTTGTTTTTTCCTATGTCGCTATTAGTTGAAAGAGAACAACAGCAAAGAACACCTGAGTTCGGATGATAGATCGATCACGAGGGTTCGGATATACACGTGAGACTCCGCCACGCACTGCAAGTCAGTCCAACCATTACACATAGCAGTTTATGATTTATTCATTGACTGATAGTCGAGTTTAGACATGAACTGTTAATTTGTTATCTTTTGTGAAGTGATAGGAAAGAAGCAATTATTCTTTTTTCCCTCAAGAACGACAACATCAGTAACAATAATAAAGCAGCTACTGCCACGACCACCACTATCAATACTACTACTATTACTATAACTGCTACTGCTGCTGCTGATGATGATGATACATCTACTACTACTACTATTGCATATACAACTACTACTACTATTCACCTTTTACTTGTTACCAGTATTGTCAGTACTACTACCACCACTATAGCTTTCTCTTCCTACTATTTCTTATTCTTATTCTCCTTCTACTGCTATTTTTACCACTACTATTACTGCTGCTGCTGCTGCTGCTGCTACCACATTTACTTCTAACACCACCGCCACCACCACTGCTATTATGACTACTATTAACACTACTACTACCATACCTACTATACCACCACAGCAACTACCACTACTACTTCTATTATCACTACCACTACTACTACCACTACTACTACTACTACTACTACTACTACTATCACTACTACTACCACTATCGCTACTACTACGATCACTGCTACCACTATCACTATTACTACTATCATTACTACTACTATTATTGCCACTACAACTATTATTACACTTTCGGTGTCAAGAACACCTACGTCTGATATTAGCTTCGAAATGAACAGTACGCAAGAAACAAAAAACATGAAGATGACAAACTTCGTCAAAAATTCAGAGCAGACTGAAAAATGAAGTCAGTCCATTGTGAGCTACTGAAGGCTGTTAGTGTCTTCTCCACGGATGACCAGACCAACTCCTCGCCGATGACCTATAACATAGTTAGGTCCACGCAGAGCACTGATTCAATTAAAGTAATGGCCCGGCACTGCTGAACCAACCGAGGGGCTGATTTAGGGGACATAATAAGCAGCTGCTGTCCTCCAGTCACTTTCCCTTGTTACAGAATGGGAGCTCTCATTGGATTACGAAGGGTCTTTGACTGTAGCAAGTCATTGCCCAGGCAGCTTTTTCTAACAAAGTCCTTCATAATAAGCCAAGCCGGAAATTATTCTATATACATATATTCTGCCCTTTTCATATTTCCTAATCAGATAATATTGATGTTGCCCCGTTCCCGGATACATCAATTTAGTGTCACATACACTCATTCATCACAGGATAGTCAAGGCAGAGAGGACTCGTTATGGCAAGCTACAAGATAATATATTACATTTTGTTATAGTCATGTTCGAGATACAAAGCAGGAGGAACGTATCTAGCGTTAGGAGAAGACGTTTGTTTGAGCACAAATCTTAATAATATTATTTTCATCATGCCGAAAGTAGTTTTTAGATGCTATAGTTCAACACAAATGTATTGCTTCAGTATCCACTTAACTTTTGGTCATCAGAGGCAGGAGCTGATGAGAATAAACATGAGAAAAAAGATTGGATAAGAAAGATTCATTAGGTCCAGTAAATGTGAATGATGATACATTTAATGCATCGCCAAGAAATCAAGATTACTTTTAGTCCCAAAAAGGCCAGCTGGCATAACGAAATAGGATATGAAATTTACATGACTGTAATTAAATCAGGTTTTGTTACGGTACTTTAAATCGAATTCGCTTAAAGATCTAAATCGTACCTAAGCAATCCCAGATCAAGCACTCTCGTTGCAGATCCAACTACAGACCAATAAAAGATCGTATACAGAGTGAAAATCTACCAAATGAAAATCTGCAGCTCAGCAAACTTACGTCAATCAAACGGAATGCAGCAGCTGGTTATACTTCCAATGTCCGGAATTATTCAGGCGCAGACAGCCAGTGATTTGCCAAGTGTTATCAGCCGTGAGTTAGTTTGAGTTGGGTTTTACTAAATACCATAATGAAAACAAGTATTTTGCCACAAGCCCGATCGCTGCACTGATTTTTTTTCCTGTTCAAAGCATATAATATTGCCTCTGTTTGTCATCACATCAATGTTCCAATATTTCAAGGAGCGCCCGCTTGAGACGGATGTTTTAATCTGTTGAACTTCGTAATCAGAACTAAGCCCTTGTACAAACATTAGAAGTAATTTCTTGTGGGAGGCCGAAGAGGAAGGAAGAGATGTGTTCTTTCGCAGAGTCAGAATTGCATAGAGGACGGAGGGGGAGGTTGTTTAGGATAGAGAGAGGAGGAGAGAGGCCTTACACATCAGATTACTCTATATAATCATGAGATTAGATTTTATGTAAACTTTCATTTCTTGGAGAATCTACGGAATAAGCTTATTTCTGGTCGGGCTTTGGTTTTTGAGATTTCAGACTTTTTTTTTTTTTTTGAACGATATACAATTCGTAGGACCTCTTGAGGAATTCAATGTCTGAGATAGTAATTGATCAGCAATAAATCTTATCATCTTTTCTGTATATAATGCTTTCACGTTTTAGGACCATCTGAGCTTTTGTTGTAAAGTATGAAAAAAATAGTAAGTGAATCGTTTGGAAATACTCAAAGGAAAGCAACGCCTGCACTTACTTTTAAAATCGTTAGAAACCAAAGTTCTTTAACTGCCCACTTAGACATTAGAACCTTTTTTCTTTATTCTTGGGTGTTTCAAAAGGATAGATACCATACTTCCTTTTCCAAGAAACACACACCTTGAATCACTACAGATTATCAGCTTTTTGTTTTCAATAGCCCATTGATTCTGAACAAGGCCCGTATGTTGAAAATTTGAAAACTGACAGCTTGACCACAAAACGTATTATATTATTAAGTTTTCATTTCAGCATGTCTGCCTTTTCAGCAAGTCTGCAATGTCATTTTACTTCTTAAACGATGGCAGTTACTATCCTTAAACATTTTATTGTAGAGATGTAATTATTGTTACTGCAGTCATTTTTTTTTCTGTGTGTGTGCACAGTGCTTAAACAAATCAACATTATTCTAACAAAAGAAACTTACAACATCAGTCTATGATCAACGACGCCATTTTAGTTATAATTGGTCTGGACGCAGACCTCAGGACGGGACTGAGTTATGGCACAAACAATGCAATAGAATTTATAAGATAAATGAACTTGAAATACATATGAATTATGAGTCGATTTCTGATCTTACTCTTTTTCCTGAAAAAAAAAAAAAAAAAATCCTGGATAAAATATACAACACTCTTAAAATTACAACAAAGTATAATGTACGTGATAACCAGACACCAGTGGAACGTTGACTTGAAGGCCTAGAATCGCTCTTTCTTTATTCATCTCTTTTCTGTCTCTCCCCCTCTACCTCTCCCCCCTCCCCCATCTCTCTCTATTCGTAATGAGACACCAAGGAGGTCACGCAATCACACTCACTCAAACCACATCTACATACACAACCCCTCCCGCTCTCCCAACCAAACCACTTCTCGAGTTTGGACTACAGATGTCGTGATTGATGAGATATCATACATTTTTCATGACTTAAACATAGAGGGCCATGCGTGAATAGTTTCTGCCATGAGGAACTCCGGCCGTAGAGCAAACAAATTGGAACTGCTGGGTTTACATAAGGGAGACATAGGGGAAATGTCATATAAATTAACATCAAAGCAGCGAGGAAGAGGTCAGGTGTCTTTTTAAGTTCTTGATGTTTTATTTAAGCAATTAGATTATGCGTCCAGTCATTCAGGGGAACAAGACGTAACTTGGACAAAGACAGATGGAAGTGTAGTTTCGGGGGACAAGATGTTTTTATGTTTTATGACAACATTATCAGCTTACATTTAATTCATATTTTCTCCATCTCCTGAAATTTTTTTTTACCCCTCCCCCTTTATTTTTCTGTTTCCCTTCTTTCGCTCAAACTCATGGAGATTCAAGATCATCTCGGCTATACAGAGTCTCTGTTAACAGCCAATATTTTGACAAGTTTAGACAGCTTTTTTCTGGACAGTATTCCCGCATTTCAATTTATCTTCCTTTCTTTATACCTCTTTGCACATTCAAAAATCATCCTGGCCTTATAGGATTTCCTTCTTTACAGCAAAAATTTCATTAATTAACTTTGACCAGATGTCTCTAGATAGAGTGTTCGTTTTCATCCGTATCTTTCCTTTGTTGTTAAAATCGAGAGCATTCAAAAGTACTTTCACAAGAGAGATTCTCTCTTTTTACTATCAAGATTTTGTTAATGTTTGTTACAAAATAATGTTTAAGGATAGATTGTCCCTCCACTTTGATTATTGTTTCACCATTTTTATCTAATTCGCGGATAGTCAAAATTATCTTGGCGCAATAAAACATGTTCATTGTTCTGTACACTTAAACTTCTCTCCAAATAACATAAAACTTCAGAGGAATTACTGGGTTTATATAACTGTTGAGCCTAAATATAAGTCATCATCTCTGGAACAGGAATAAAGTTATTAGAAAAAAACCTGGAACGTCAGCAAGAATTTTTCTTGATGCTGTCAGTGTTTTAAAACTTGGCGTTCTGGACACAGTGGTCCTTGCCTTCCCCGGATTGGTTATCTGAAACTGTCCATCAACCCGCTCACATTCGGATCTGTCTTTGTCACGCTGCCATAGCTTTATTGAACTGTCCTCTGGAATTTTTGGCTTCTGATGCTGATCTGGGCCTGTCATGATGTATAATGGCCCACAATGGCTGATTTATCACTGGTGCATTAATTAAGTAAAAACTACATCGGCGGACCGCACAGGAAGCCTATAAATCCTGTCGATTGGCCGTTTCCTGTGTGGGCCTCGTCAAACATGCTTTAATTACTCTGAAAAATGTCACGATCAACAATATAAAGGACCACAAAAGTGTTCTATATGATCGAAACAACGGTGAGGTTTATGATGTACAATCTCCATGTGTAAGAAATCCCTCACTAGGGAGTTCTACTTCCTCTTAGACTGTGGGTTTAGAAATAAGAATAAAAAAATAAGTTGACAACGGAAGTTAACTAGCTCGTCTTTGACATGAAAAGCCGTTATAATCTTTGGATGCCAACTGTCAGCTCCTTATATGTGGCAGGATGCGACAACCTTGCTGTTCAAGTGTGAATAAGTGAGAGATCAGGAAGCTGTCCAGCGATGCAATAATACTGAGTTTTAAAACGTACATTTTTTAAAGCTTTAACATGTCACCTCCAGGTATTTTATGTAGTGGTATTTCTTGATCAGAATACAGTGTGACCGCGACTCGAAGATTTAGTAGTTCGATAAGACCTGCACAAAAGTAGCTTTATGTCTGAATGATCTGTGCTGTGGTTATTATTATTCTTGTAAATTATTTTTTATCTTATTCTCATTATAGTCGTGTTGTTGCTGTTGTTACTATAATTATCTTCATTTCCATTATTATCATCATCAGCAGCGCCTTTACTATTAAACACTGCAATAACATCTTAATTGTCTTAATACTGAAGACCTCAGTATGTGTTCACAATGATTGTTGGAGTGAGAGGTTGGGAGATGGAACCTTCAAGTTACACAATTTCCTTTTCTGTGTACAACTTTTAGCATGGGAATAAGAGAAGAAGTGAAAGATCAACGTATTAAATCCGCATAGGTTTATACAAGAACAAATCATATGGTAAGCAAGGAGCCCCACAGATATTAAGAAACTGGCATTCTGTACAAACGAACACATTTCAAATCACAAAAATAATTAAAGCTTGGTTTACAATCTTCAACTAATCACTTCAAGAACAAACAAAATCTCCTGTTTCAGACACCAATACTCGCTGAGGGCATGCCCAACGCGATACGTTTACCCTCGTTGTCAGTGAGGACAGGATACGTTCAGATCATTGCCGTATGTGTTGCAGTCAATGCTTGTTAGCGAAGCTGGGGGAAACAGATGAACCGAACGGATGCCAATTAGTTCAGGCAGACCTGTGAAAAGAAAGCCTGGGTCTGGAACGACGTGGACAATGGCTGATCTGCTAGGGCAGAGACCGAACCGTTGTTTGCCAGACAGGTCACAGATCTTGCCCGTTGCTAGACCAATCAGAGATTGAGATGTCATGTTATCCCGTACAGAAAATGGCATGAGTAGACTACGTGATGGAAGTGGCAAATCTTTGAATGAATTATTGAGTCAATGCAGTTGCTTCATAAGCTCACTAGGGCTCCGTATGCTGCCATTGCCACACAATGGGAGGTCGTTTCGCAGATTATCTGCCCTTTCCAAAAGAGGGACTTGTGTAAGGGTAGATCATTTTAACCAAACTGTTACTTCCCTTTGCCAGACAAACGATGTCTTGAGCAAAAAGTGTAAAGAGGGAAAAAAATCATTTTACTGCTTGTCATTTGAAAGACTGGTCGCCAAGAAGAAAACATTTTCTTTACACCATACTTTTTCTGGATTTTATTAATGGCGTATGTTTCAAGCAAAGGGCGCAAAAGTGATTTTTTTTTTCCTTTTTTACTCTGCTTGTTCAATCCCTCTTTTGTTTGGTAAAGGGCTGTAATAGGATTGAGCACAACGATCTCCAATTCAGACAGTGAGATGTTACGGTACATTGTTTATGCAGGAAAGTTTCACGCATAGAATTCGGAATCAACGACTGCAAAATGTCAATGAATTATTGAGTCAGTACTTGTTGGCTATTACCTGCTCACTTATTAGTTCCAGTAAGTTTTCTGAACTGTTAAATGCATGCGCCAGAGTGTAATTCCACATATACGTGGAGCGACCTATGCAATGGCCTGCTTCAACACTCAAAACCTTAATGTTTATCGACTGTCACAGTTTTCTTTATCATACAGGGTGAGCACAAAAACACTCCTTGATTTCGGATATTCGTAGTGTGGGAGCTTGGGTGAATATTTTCGCGGGAATGGTGTCTACAGTTACAGAAATTAATGAATTTTTGTTTCCAGTTTGTTTCCAGTTCACAATTTGTATCTTACAATTTGTATCTTGCAACTGGTCCAAAAGTTATACCCGCAAGACAATGAAGCGCACTTTGAATTTTGCCACAGAGTCCAGGATTCGATGGAAAATTATGATCCTGATCTGCTGTCAAAGATTATCTTCAGTGATGAAGCAACCTTCCACTTGAGTGGAGAGGTGAACAGACACAATGTGAGAATATGGAGGGGGGGGGGCCAGAATCCTCATGCCACTCTGGAGTTTGAACGTAACTCTTCCAAAGTGAATGTGTTTTGTCTAGTAACAGAGAGGGCTGTGTATGGACCTTTTTTCTTTGAAGGATTATCCATCATTGGCCAAACCTTTGAGGTTAGATGAAAGCGCCTTTGAAATCAACGTATATCACATAAAACTTTATTTACTTCTGCAACTGCGGACGCCGGTTTTGTGGGCATATTCACCCGACTTCTCATGTTGTTGATGTTTGGGAGTGTTTTTGTGCTCACCCTGTATTATGTCGATTTTTCACCATGTGGGGTTTTTGGTATCATTTGAAAGATTCGTCCATACCCTTTCGGGCGCTGTAGAATGTTCTGAGCTAATTTTAATCTAGCCAGAGATATTGCAGTTTAAAGAGGCAAAGAGTACCTCCAACAATGACCGAAATTATGGTAGAGTCACTAGAGATAATCATTTCAGCTCTATCAACTGTGACAGTCGTTATCCGTAAGAGAGAACCGGGATTTTTTTTTTTTTTTAGAACTCCTAAACAATGTAGGGCTTCAAACTTGTTATCGTGTCATGTCTTATGACCTAGACGTCCCTATACCAGGCCAGACACCCGCGATAGGCATTGAAGGCTGACTGTTTACATCACCAGATTTAAAACACGGTTTAAAAAATCAGTAACAAGAGGCCACATTGTTGACCTTAACAAAAGTTTATTCATGCAAATCATAACTTGGCAAAAATGAGACACAAATTAATTTAAACACATCAATGACATGAAAACATTCATCGCATTCAAATATAAGAAATATATCAGACATTTATAACAATAGCCAAATTTAGAAAAAGCCGCCAAATCTGTGAGCACCATGCATGTAGAGTTCAACAAGAGTCACACGATCTGAGTTTCGCTCACCGAAGTTTCGTCGTCTCAGAATGAAAGTGTCCAA
>JBCAUA010009747.1:14135-27514 GCA_038406235.1 Peronia verruculata | reverse complement strand
CGCCGTTCCTTGTACACTGCCCCCCCCCCCCCCGACACATGGTCCA
The DNA here is from genome assembly GCA_038406235.1 of Peronia verruculata. Lineage (NCBI taxonomy): Eukaryota > Metazoa > Mollusca > Gastropoda > Systellommatophora > Onchidiidae > Peronia > Peronia verruculata. The sequence goes on along the minus strand of JBCAUA010009747.1, from coordinate 27,468 downwards.
CTTGAACTACTTGAAACCACAGCGCGGGCCATATTCACACTACATTTATGCAAATTAATTGCCCGATCCCGTTCGTCCCAGCCGCGATTCAGTCTCCTTTGTTTTCCCCGTTGGGTGGGAACCGCTTAGAGAGAAAAAAAAAGCAGATTTTTACCTTTGGGGCGGCGCTGACCAGTTCAATTTAAAAGAAACTCACAGCAGTGGCTTCGATTTATGCGAAAGACATTTAATGGGCGCAAAGAGGAAAAAAAATCTATTGATCCGTTTTTATTTGAATTATCAGAAATTCGCATTATCAGAGTTCGGTTTGCGTGGACTCGACTGTACTTGGTCACAATTGACTGTAACTTTTAGAAATGTTACTAGCACACAAGTATTCTCAGTACATAATTACTAATTTACTGATCTTATTTTGAAAGAAATGCCCAGTCATGATTTACAATGTCTTTGATAGTAGATAGAAAGACTAGTTATTTTTGATGATCTTCAAGCGTCGTCTCCAGGTAAGAACATAATCGGCCCCGGACAAGAATGTTGTGGCTGCTGTAGCCCACCTGAATGAAAAAAAAAAAGTCAGAAATTGAAAAGGAGGATAATAATTATAAATAATAAAATATTAAATTTTTTTCCAATATTAGTTTTTTCCAATGTTAATCAGTGATCATCAATGCATAACAGGATTTATCAAATGTAAGAAAATAGGAGAATTAGGTCTTATACATGAATACACTTCATTAAAATAAAGTAGTAAAAACATGCTTAAGAGAAAAAAATAAAAAAATCACAAAACTAGGCCATAAACAATGACAATGGTAAAGCACAATCAAATTTTCATCAGATGTGGTCCGATAGGCTGAAAATGCAAGATCCTTTCTTCACTTCATTGGCGGAACCCACGATATTCACACTGTGAGTATATATCACAAGAACTATTTGTTTTTCCTATTTATCATTATAAATACTGAAAGGAATCAAACCAATAAGAAAATAATAAAAGTTTTGGAAATGGTGAGACCAATTTTCTTTCACAAAAAAAAGGTCAATATTTTAAATGTACCGTACCTCACCAAAAGTGATGATAATAGCATAGCAGAGAACTCGTAAACATGAAAAAAGAAAAAACCCACACATTTAAGTCCACTGATTTAAAAAAAGAAAGGACACCTGTTTAAAAAAAAAAAAAAAAAGCTACCTACATAAGACCCTGAAGTAAGGGGTGCCCAACAAAATCGAATACAGGTGAAGCCAAGGTGGAGGCCACATAAGACAGTTGCAAAATAGTGTTCACCTGTGAAGGATAAATTTAAAATACATATCTGATACATATGTATGAAGGGTTCAAAGGAAAAACGTGCGATGTCCATTTCAGAAATTCTAGAATACCAGACAATAGTATTGTTATTTTCAAAATATTTTGGTAAAAATCATCACACTTTTTTTATGTATGATGAAAAATGGAGAAACAAGGAATCATAACAGGCTTTACAGGCATAGCAATCATAAGTGCATCACACAAAGCTGGCAAAGTTCAACTTCTCAAAAGTGTCAAAATGTGAAATCACACATTTTTTTCCCACTGAGCCCTCTATGATATCTGCTAGAATATAATGAACAAAATGAATGTATAAAATTCATTATGGTTTAGCATTTTCTCCTCCTCTTTAACATTAAAAGCAACAAAAACAGTGCGGAAATATTTCACCCAAATATGTCTCACGGCTAGTCAAAATGAGACAAAAGACACTGGGCTTGATCCGAGAAATCAGGCTTTGAATGTGATGAGGAAGGGTCAGATATCAGATTTTTTTCATTGCAGAAATTGAAAGCACTTTCATTTTTTAATGAGGCAATATCGATCTAATCCCCGATTTATAATATTTCTTCATTAAAATCGGGTTTTTGTGAGATAAGCTATGTAGATCTATGCATTTGACCGTTCATTCAAACTCGATTTTCTCGGATATTCGGTCATTGCTGGAAGGTTCCCCTTATCTCTTTAAACTGCAATATCTTTGGCTAGAATAAAGCTAGCTCAAAACTTTTTTCATCACCTGAAAGGTTATGAAATAAGCTTTAACTTGATATTAAAAACCTCATATGGTGAAAAATCAACATATGTCTCATTTTGACTGGCTGCGAGACATCAAATGTGCATGCATCTCCTCTGCCCCAACAAATTTGCAACATATTCTTTCCTACACAGATTCATAGAGGCATCATTTTTTAAAAATATTTATCTTCCAAGACACATATTTCACCCAGATAAATCTATAATATAATGGATGTCATATGTACGTATTTTTTTTTTTCATGACCAACAGTGGATAGCACAACTTTGAGTTTATTTCCACAAAAGAGCTTTCAGATTGCTGTGCTGATGTGACTGCTATTTGCCAGATGACATGCAACTGCATGTACTTACTATAGATCTACATGACCTGCAAATCAGAACTGAACCATTGAAAAAGCTGACCCTATAGAGGATGAAGGGAACACACAACACTCACCTTGCTAATGGTGGAAGGATACAGTTTTGCTGTCACATGAGATATGTCAAAATAACGTGACAAGGTTTTCTGAAATGTGCAATTAATAAGATCATCATTTATATATTTGATTGAGGGAAAGTTGCATTTCAAAGGTTTGGGGAAGACTTTGATGACTGAGAGACAACCATTAAAAGTATTAGCAATTATTTGCATACAAAACAAGTGAACGAAAAAAGAGGAACATAAAACATCATTTTAAACTCGAAGCCACATGAACAGCTGAGACCATCACAATGCATGAAAGAAGCTATTAACTAACTTATTTGTGCTAAGGATTGATTGCAGCATTATCTTAATTAATGTAAAAAAAAAATTCTCCTCAAATTCCCAGGAAATATATACAATCCTGAGAATTCCTTGAAAGTATGATACAGTGGAACCCGTGAGAAGTCAGTTGGCTTAAAGTAAACTCTTGGTTAATGTCAACCTGCTCCGGCAGTCCTGATTTTTTCCTTCTGTATTTCATTAGTCTTGTCTCTGATAATGTCAACCTCAGAAGTCAACTCCAAATGGCTCACGTTGGCCAGCTGACAGCCATAAATTGTGTACACAAAGAGAAAAAAAAGTCAAGACACAGAGACAGAGACGCTTTGATATGATATACTATAGCCTCTGGGCCCATCGCTATATTGAAAAGATGCTTGGCTCTCTTCACCTGTCCTGCGTTAGTGGGGATACACAAACACACACCCACACAGTAGTTTCACACTTGCGCTTCTCATCCTTCTCAAATGCCTTGAGAGGCCGTGGATAGTCAGTACAACTGATCACTACCCACCTTGCCACTGACACCCAGCTTCGTGAGTGGCCCTCTTAGCTTGCCATGTGTTAGCAACGATATACCAACACCTACTCCCACTTGGCTCTCTTCACCCTACTTGATGACACTCATAATTAATGATTAATGCAGACAAGTACTGCGCCCAATGTTTTCAGTCACAGCTTTAGATCATGAATAATACCGAGATAACCACCCAGGAGAAGACTGAAAATGTGTATAAAAACCCTAACCACAGATCACTGCCATCATATGATTGCAAGGCTTAAGAACAACAACCACATACATTCCTAATTCGGGTTTCTTTTCACAATGCACGTTCATTCCTACATTCTGCGCTCGCAGTGACTAGTCAACCTGTTATCATCAACTCTGTGATCTGAATGTTTGTAAGGGGCATAACCCAATAAACAAACAACACATATTTTGACCCCCTGTGACCACCAGAGATCGTGTCCCCTGGAACCAGATAAAGTCAACCTAGACATCACTTTTTCTCGGTCCCGAGGGTTGGCTTTAAGTGAATTCCATTGTACATCATTTTCTACCCACTTTCTTTTGCTACTGGATCATCTCCATTCTAACTAGAGCAATGTGATATGAAGGGCAGGACCATTACTCAAATGTGCAACCTAATCTCTGACTGAGTGAAATGAGTCAAATGACAAATTTTTCATGAGTAGCTTTTGGATTCAGCAAAAGGAAGTAGAATACAAGTTACCATAGTAAAAAAAAATTATGCGCTATCCATTTAGAATAGTTCGAAAGCACATTCCATGTTCCAACAGGTAGAGCAGAGAGCCACACATAAAGGTATGGAAAGTGACGTCTTGCAGTACTTTCTACATTGATACAGTCCTCGCCTGTCTTGTTAATCCAATAATCGGGATCTCTGTATTTCTCTACTATGCTCAGTTGTTCACATTCAAAGATAACACTTGAGACCATATGGTCAGCAAGTTTTATTTTCTCAATGAAGCTTCCTTAGTTGATATCTAACTCCTTTCATCCGGAAACAACATACATACCGAAGCAGGAGAATCTATTATCTTTTTGAGTGAAAACCTTATCAAAAGAGCTGTCATGGGCACAATATAGGTAACTGCACAACAGACATAGAAGAGGAAGAATGATCACAGTTTCTAATACAGTGTAATGTACGTAACACTTACAGGTGGTGCTAGTGAGATATAGCGGACATAAAATGTAGCAGCTATCAATCCAACATCTCTGCCCACAATCAAAGCAGTCACAGGCACTGGGAGAAGATAGGTCGTAAGAAAGACATTAGTGACATTACTTTCAGAAAAACTGTGAATGGCAATCATTTTTTAATAAGCATAGAATATGAAATTACATACATTTCTCCTACTAGTATTACATGAACCATTTAAAATTTATTATCTATGAAGCTATGACTAAACGTGTAATGTGCCTTTCACATTGCCAGGCTTCTGTTTGACATAAAAGATGTTTAAGTTAATTGCCATACAGTTTATAAATATTTTTCATGCTTTTTAATTTATCACATAAACACTTTATGATTATATATGAATTGAATGACAGCAACTCAATCTGTAAGTTCCTGCTCACAATGATACTGAAACTGTATGCAAGTGGGCTTAATGAATGTGTAGGAATCCCACAAGATTTCATGCTATATATAGTATTAGAGATTCCGAGTCTACTGATCTCTTTTTCATCCCTCGTAACATTATGCTATGGATTTTGTTATGTTTGAACTAATCAGCCAATATGCATTGACTTAGCAGTGAAACAGCAGCATGTAATATTTTGTTTTTATGTAAAAAAAAAAAATTATACAAACACACACACAAAATATTAAGTCTTTTCATTTAAAATGCAGAGAAAGTTACATCGTTTTCCCTCTTGCCCGCCTGGTTGTTGCTGTTTTAGTAATAAGATGCACTATCATGCGTTAATTCATCCACAATATCATTATATCAACAAAGAAGGCAAGTACTATCCAATATTAAACAAATTGAGTGTATACTACCACTATCATGTAATCACTCTGACATTGAGACAAGTCCATTCACAATGTACAGGCTTAAAAAGCACCTGGAATGAGATCAACTGATGTCAAAGAAATAGTCAGAAAGCTGACAAGAAGTTTGTCCGCCAAAGGATCCAGTGCCGTACCAAGGGCTGTTCTTTGGTTCTTGTAGTTCCTAGCAATGTAGCCATCCAGCTGTCACAGATACAAAGATATGTGTGGTTTATAAGTTAGATAATGTATTAATTTAAAGTAGCTCTTCTGGTGTTGTAAATTTCAGCAACATAATCGTCAAGCTGCGACGAACAACAAAAAGAATGCTAACTAGTGTATGATGTCTGCTTATGAGTATGAGTGCTGAGTCCATGGAGAGAAAACTACCTTTAATGTACATCAAGTACTCATTTCCTCATTGTTACAAATGATAGCATTCTTTTTGAGGAGATGTACTGCAGTACTCTATCATACTGAAGTAGTTGGGTTGGAACATCTTATAGGCATCAAGCCTAAAGCAGCTTTTTAAAATTAAGTCGTTCCCTAAAGTGGTACATACCATATCAGTCATTCCAGCAAGTACAAAAAGACTGCATGCTAGTCCAAAGGATTCATTGACCACAAGATATGCAAGGACAGGTGCTGAAGCCATTCTCAAAGTCGTTAGGAGGTTGGGAATTGTTCTCACATCTTCTTTAGAACTCTGAAAAATGAACATATAAGCATAACCCATACACATTTTCTCCATTACTTCTCCTCTCACAATTTAATGTATTTGTACTGAAATTTGTTAATTCACAGGCTCCTTCAAAGCAATGAATTATTCAAGGATCATATCCTGGAATTATGTGGCATGAACTTTATTTTTTGCTTTAAGAAAATAACAACAAAAATCACAGTGAAGCAACGTCAAAACCATCAGAACACTAAATTCATCCTCAGAATACTTAAATTTCCTCTCAGAAATTTCAAAATCTTAATACTTTTGCAAACATTTAAGATTTTTTTTTAAACAATAATTAATAGGCCTATTTATTATGATTAGAATTTCCATAATTAAAATCTAGAACTAGATCTAGACTAGTTGTATCACTTTTTTTTTTTTTGCTTACTTTAGCTCCACCAAGTTTGTCTTGCAGCCTTTTAAAATTCTGTTTGGAAAAATTTGTCTTCAGTCTTGAAACTCTCCCTTTCAGAAAGTATTTTGTTCGATCTCTCACCCTTTTTCTTGTGTGCATGATATTAACAGTGTTATCATCAACATCATTATGGCGATTGCTTCTACCAACATTCCTTTTTGTGGATACCAGCAAGGGTTTTAATGACAAGTTGGCTAGTGTTACATTATTTAACATGTTGCATTGAGTTGTTATTGAAAGACATCGAGCTTGCTGGTATGCAAGTGAAGAAGGAGCCTGCCAATGCATCTTTGACAGCAGAGATAGCCCCCTGTGAGGGCTGGAAGGCCCAAAGAAATAATTTGGATGCATATGTGAACATGGCAGTCCAACTGATGATGACCAATACCTCCACATTGCAGAAGTGGAGAAAGTCTTGAAAATCTGGCCTGGCCCTGAGTGCCATCTCTCAGACACATTTGAAAACCGATTCATGCATCTGTTCAAAGTATGACTGAAATTTTTGTCTAGGCTACACAACCGTGAATTGCTTCTACACTCATTATATGCGAGGAAGACTACATTCCATGATCGGCCCCCCGCAGTCGTCCCAAGTCGTAGTCCACGACCAGCTAAACGTGAGAAACACTGAGCAGCATTCATGTTTTCTGTTGATCTGCTCTACAAGTCTATTTATAATACTTAATAGGCTGAAATTTTTAATGCAATATAGGCCCCAGTATTGCAACAATCACAGCTCGGCAATCCATATTGGGTGGAGCATCTGCAGCATAATTCTTTGTCACAGCTACATAGTATGTCAGCAGAAGACAGCGGCCTGCCTGAAGGCTATGATGGAGGCTGCCATCTTATTTCGATTTGCACACATTTATAATCTGGAACCAAATCGGAAATCACAATGTGAAGTAGTTTGGTCGCTAAATTACATGATAATGACATATTTTCTGTCAACTCATCGTTTCATCTTAAATTTGAATTAAAATTGAAAAAAAAATATTGAAACATATAAGTTGGAAGCTTGAAGTTTGAGTGTAAAGATTAACTTCCATTCAAGAGAGGTAAATGTTATCGGATTTCTGTCCCTTACACGTAAACAAACCCATCCAGGATACAGACATTCATGTCCAGATAGAAAATCGCCTTGTTAGCAGTTCTTTGAGTAATCTCTGTATAATGGCAAACCCTTGTCAGGTGTGTAACATTAATTTCTGTTTTTCTATCACTTTTTGGTGAGATCAGCTCTTCAATAAAATTTTGTCCACTCTAGATAGAATCTAGAAAAGACATCTAAACTAGAGTCTAGATCTAGATGCCGATTTTCATACTCGACATCGATCCGGCCTCCAGTTCGAGTCTACGTTTAGATAGAGAGAGAGATCTGGATCGCGAACGTAGCAGTTGCAATTTACATTTAGAATTTGAAGAGGTCTTCTGTCCAGGAAGTTCATCAACCACAGCTGTGGCGGAGCAACACCAGTAGGCCTACTAACTAGATTCTACCTTTTCAACTCGGATTCGAACTTCCACTCTAGATGCTAGAATCTAAATCCATCTGAAGAAACCACATGGATTGCACACCTCACTCACAGGTGATGCAACATTACTAGACTATCTGTCTTTACTATTGAGTTTGATGCTTTTCTTTAAATGCAGTGATAATTGAAATGAACTCACAAGTATGTTTGTTCCTAATTGCCTAAATTGTACGATGACAGAATGGGATGGGGAGGGGAGGGATAATGTAGTGAAATTTGCAGCCTTCAGCATACGATGAGCTTGATTTCAGCTCAGTTCAGTTGTTGACTGGCAAACTCCGGTTTAAGAAGAAAAAGAACACAATATATGTAGATATCTAATAGTTTGTATGCCCTCCCCTCCCCTTACTTTTACAATGCTTACTTTTAACCTAGTGATTTACTTTACAATGTTTTTTTAGTTCAGTGATATTGTTGTATAGTAACCCTTTTGCTCCTTTCCGGCTTTTTGTTTCATTATATTCCTCAGTTCTCTTAATAATTTTCATTTGCACACAGCTCCTTCTGTTTCCTTCTTTCACTAGACATTAATGATTTGGCGCCGGCTATTTGGGCCTACTGGTGCAGCTAGACCCGGGAGTCTATCTGGGCCTATTTTTGCACCTCTTTCTCTCTGTCTGTGGGTAAGAAAGTTATTTTATCCAGTTATGTAACGTGTCGGGATGGGAGGCTACCTCAACCCCCACCCCCCCAACTGCGAACAGACGCTCCCATGTGCGAGCCAACACAACATTGTTTCGCCTTTACTTTGTGGGGCAACTTTTATATTTGCCTATGCTTCCTCATTGCAATACTAGGCCCAGATAGACACTCCGTAATGATTTATAATTGTTATTTCTTTTTCTTTTTTTTAAATATTTTAAATTTATCATTTACCACAAAATTTATGGTTCAACTAATCCCCGTTTGTAGAGCTGGTTTGTCATAATATTTTCATAGTACCGGTAGTTGTCAAGTTTAGCCTCCAGTGCTTAACTGCCCTTAAATTAAGAAAAAAGTATTGAAAATACTGCCTTCTTATCATGATATAGTAAGCAATATAGTGCTACTAGATCTACATTTAGTTTTCTATGACATGATGTTCATTAGCATAAGAGTGATAGGAAAAGTACCTGGAGTTTAAGTAATATGAAAAATAATAAGAAGTTTGGCATCAAGGGCACATTTTTTTTAAGGCGCCGACTATTTGGGCCTATTGGTGCAACTAGACCTGGAGTATTTAGGCCTATTGATACACCTCTTTCTCTTTGTCTGTGTGTCAAAAAGTATTGTATCCAAAAAAATACTTTGTTTTGCTCTTTTGCCATTTCCTAGGTAGGAATTTGGTGAACAGGTACATGATGCAAAAAAAAAGACTTTCATTATGAATTTATGGAACTGTTGTTTTTTAGTAGCATATGCCCTTAATGTATGTCAAGACCAGTTCATGTAAAAATTCTTCCACAGACTTTGAACCAGTCCTGTCTGAAATAAATTTTGAAAATATTTGAGAGAAGTGAGTTTGTTTTGTATAAAATGTTTGCAATCCTTGTGGATCTTAACTGAAGTCCTCTTTCTTTATTCTTTTTATATTTCTTCAGAATGGATGTGCAAAGACATCAGATATACCTTTGTTTGATCCTGCCATCTTATCTCGAATAAATCCCACCACATTCAAGGCAACTTACAAGAATGGTGTGTCACCAAGCAGTCCCGGTGACAATCTTCTAATACGACCACTGTCCAGTGGGGACTATGACAGAGGTAGTGCTTGGTTTTCCAGAGAATAATCTTTTTGAGTAATATCTGGATTTTCCAGAGAACTTAATTCGTTAGAATATGTCTTGCACCCAGAGCAAATGAGTCGGAAGTCGCTCCAGACCATTCTGAGTTTTGGCCATTTTTAGTTATTTATGGAGTCAGATACTAAATTTTTCTTTTCAGGCTAGAAAAAGTTGAATTTTCATTTTGTGGAAAACAAATGAAAAATGTTTGGTACCTCAGTCAGAAAATAGTTACAAATGACCATAAATTGAAATCTCCCTGATCGACTTCCGACTCATTTGCCCGGAGCACAAGTCATATATAGTAATGTGATTTGGACAGAGTACTGTCATAATCAAGTAATGATAAAATTCATGTGATACTCATCATTATCAGACACAAAATAACTTAAAATGAAGATCTTACAAGTTTCTCATCATCAGGCATGGTTTTAGCAGCTAGCAATCATCTTTAGTGTCTTAACTGATTTTATGTGTTGAGAATCATATCTTTCCTTAATGGGAATATCTGTCCGATTGTTTTCCGTCATTATGTATATGAATGAAGAAATGTCAACATCAGATTGTTTCCTGTCATTATGTATATGAATGAAGAAATGTCGACACCATGCCACATTTGTTATAAATGTGAATGTGCTGTTATTCAAGTGAGATAACTAAATGAGTGTCATAGATATTGAGGACAAGTGTAAATATAATCATATAATGTCCGTCAGTCTCTCTGAACTATTTTGCACACTCAGGTTATATGGAGCTGCTGCAAGAACTTACGTCTGTAGGAAATGTCACAAAAGAGACATTCTTAGGTGAGTGGTATTTATATTCAAACTGAACGCAACTATATTTCTGATGCAGTTGAAGAAAAATAAAAAAAACTTGAAGCAAACCAAAAAAAAAGTCGGTACTTAAGAAAGTATTGTATTAATTTTGGAAGGAAGATGTTCAGAAGGAAACTGAATCCATAAAGCTCTCTGTACATCTAATTGTGATAATGGTTATTTTATAAGGGAACAGTCTGCTTCTAGAACAGATGTCCTTGCAAAACCGACTCATTAAATGTATACTTTTTGCATGTATATTTCTTCAAGAGGAGTGGGCTTCTCATTATGTCCTGGAGACTCAGATGAAATAGATGTAGTTAAGGTATTTGATGTCACCATTATAAATATGAAGCTTTGGAAATATATAAAATAATTTATTTTTTTTTACACTCACCACTAACTCCAACCTCATATATCTATAATTAACTGGCTTATTATCTATGATTGATTATGATTTATTACACATCTTTAGATCGATTCAACCAAATGAAAGCCTCTGAAAACACATATTATGTGATGGTTATAGAAGACACATTAACAAATCAAGTGATTGGATCTGGCACATTGGTGAAAGAACAAAAATTTATACATCATGCAACTGCGGTAAGTTGAATTATGCTTCATATGAATTTCAGTTTCAACCTCTTTTTTCTTTTATATGGGACTGTAAAATCATAATTATTTTATTGTTAACAAATCAATAGAATTATTGAATGCATAGAAATTTATAGAATTGTAAAGCCCAGATAATAAATGGCTTGTGAAAAAAAAAATAATAATAATAAATAAAAAGTGAATTATATTTCTCAGATGCAAGTATATTCTGTGAAAAATCTGTGATAAGAATGTTTTGAGCTGATTTTAAAGAAATAGATGGTCAAATTCATAATGAATTGTATGAATGTGAATCAGACTGTTCATGTACTAAGTTGTGGCAATTTGTTTCCACCATCTCCAAATGTTTATTTTTTCAGAGAGGTAGAGTAGAAGACCTTGTTATTAGTGATTCATACAGGGGCAAACAGCTTGGGAAATTGTAAGTATTTAAGATGCATCACGACAAAATCAGGTGCCGGTCAGGTTCTGAGGAAAAGAGCTATTGGTATCATATTTGAACTTATCCATCTCTCTTTCGGTTCATGAAGAAGTCTTCTTTCAGCTTTGAGTAGGACTTGAAGTATTGTCAAAATCAATTAAAGACAACGAATGTGGCCTGCTGCTGTACTGATTCCAGGGTGAGAATGGCAGAACAAGTTTATTCCCCTCCCCCAACCCCCAATTAAAGGCAAAAATTCACTCTCTTTTAAAAAAAAAGAAAATTGTGATTTATCCAGTCGCCTCGGTTTGACAAGCATCTGATTTCATTGTGTTGAGTCTCTTTTATATTGTTTTGTCTAATGTCATTGTCTGAGACCTACCTATGGACTCTAAATTATTGAAATAACAATGCTATCTGTGTATATATCGCCGTCTGGAAATACCACTGCTGTAAGTCTGGTTTTTGTGATTTTGAGATATTTGAACCCCGAATGGGAACGGTGCTGGGTCATCATGTGACAAAATCTCGTATTCGTTTTTTTTATTTGTTTATGAGGTATTATCAAAAGAAACATGAGATGTAAATGAACACCGTGTAAAAATCTTGAAATATTACTGGTGGAATTCAAGTTACACTATGTGTATTCCTACTCTCGCAGTCAGTTTTTAAAAAAACTATTGCTGTATGTTGATTTACTGCTTGTGTATTGCAGGAATAACATGACATGCCTCAATGTTGACATTGTAACTGGACTTACAGTAACCCAAAGACAGAGACTTCACCATTTTTCTTCTGTATACTGTTGTTGCAAATCGACATACCTTAATAATAAATGGACCAGATTCACAATAGATATTGGTACTGATGCTGTAACTCAATACACGGTTATAATATTTCCAAGATTTCAGTTATATTTTGCCGTATGTCCTATATTATATTATAACTAAAATTTTATGGAAAAACAGCATAAGTTTGCTCAGAGGAAATGATCATGATGTTCTGCTCACAATAAGAACAAAAAAGAGGTAAAAACAACTAGGTTATTAAGTTTTTTCTTTCTCCTGAAAAGTTGCATTTTTTTACTTACAGCAGTAGTATTTCCATCCGGCTACATATGATATGTGTTATCTGTAATATACAAATATAATACACAGTAGTACATTTCATATTTTCTGTCATATCAGATTTACAGGAAAAGAATGAAGAGTTGTAGAAAGTGTGCTCTTTTTGTGTGTGTGGCTTGTTCATCATTAGTTTATTTTGTGAGGGGGAAAAAAAGGATGAGATAGTCCTGGGCTTTGTCAGTATTGACCAGTTAGGGGTCACTGATCACAGCCACAATACCCCCCCTGAGTATTTCGCACCTCCTCACACCATCGGTTCCCCCCGACTCTACACATATAAGCCAGTAATTTCTCAACAAACATCAGTCAAGAGCCTGACGAGGGCATAGAACAGCGAAAATTTGCAGGAGATAATATAACCCACCAGTGAAGCGCTTTGACAAGAGAATTCTCTCTTCATTTCTTATTGTTAGGAGTCAGTTGTTATGTTTGGGCAGTGGTCATTGGCCCAGATGTTAATTGTCTCTCAAGTGGTGATGCATTACTGTAAGGGTGGGTTATGCAACACACTGTGTATGGGGCGGGGGGGGGGGGGGGGGGTTTCCGGGGCGTTATATTTGAAAACATTGGGGGG
>JBCAUA010009747.1:0-14125 GCA_038406235.1 Peronia verruculata | reverse complement strand
CCCCCCCCCCCCCCCCCCCCCCCCCCCCCCCCCCCCCCCCCCCCCCCCCCCCCCCCCTACGCGTCATACTTGAAAACATTGAGGGGAGACGACTTTAACCATTACCGTCATTGAAATCGGCATGGTCAAATTAGAGGAAAACAATAAAAAAAATTCAATAATTATTAATTATAAACATGCTTTTACATTTCTCAGCTGATTTGCTTGAAAATTTGCACGCATATTTTTCGGTTCAATATCTAAAAATTATCAGAAACAATTTTTGATAATTGGCTTAGTTTTTTTTTTTTTTTTTTTCAGAAATTTTTTAAGTCGGTTTGTAAAAAAAAATCAGGGATTGTGCCAAAATTTAACCCTAGAATCTCAAATTTCTCAAAAATTAAAAATTTTATCAAAAATCCCCTCTGATCATTTGTTTCATTGTTTTGTTCTATGTTCATATCAAATTTCATGGCAATTGCTCCATAAATAAAAAAGGAGATCGCATATTTGTGCTACAATGAATGCATTTTGAGAAAAACACATTTAAATTTTTTTCCAGAAAAAAACAGTCATAAAGAATTTTAGGTCGGACTTTCAACCCCAAAACATGTTTGTTTCACCTATTAGACCTCTTTCCATGATTTCTATGCCTTCTCTTGCCTTCTCCTGTGCCCGTACTCCCATTTTTGCTTCCCATCCCGCATCAGCAAAAGGGATTTCGTGGAGTCATTTTAGGGTCCAGAAAGGACTATATATGGCTGCCATGTCTTCCTCGGTCAAGATCAAGTGGGTTTTTACCCTTCTTGTGACAGCCAATGCACTACTGCACTCTGAAACAGTAGAAACATGACTTATTTCACCCTTATGAGGCCATGGGAAGCCCAGGTGGTTTTCACTGATATTCAGTGTGATCAGCACCTCAGATGGTCAGTTAGTGTCCACCCCTGGCACTGGGGCTCCCGATGTCAGTGAAGGAGATCATAATCAAGCCTTACGCAATTTGCCTTTAGCCAGCGAAATAGTGATGATCTATCATTGAATAAAGAGCCCCAGATGAGTAAGAGCCTGGATGGCAGAGGGGCAGATCAACCTTTGCTTGACCCCCTCCCCACACCTTAGAATGAACATATCAACTTTTTATTACCATTTTTATATTCAGCCTAGCAGAGACTGAACTTTTGAAAGGAAACAGAAACCCAAATCAAACATTTTGATCAAAAACCCCATTCCATTTTAACACATATGGCACTACTAAATCATCACAGTCTGACACAGAAAACAGAAATGGATTATGTCACATAGTTATTTTTCAATTATTATTTTTTTTTTTTAAATGAGTCAGATTTTTGGTTTCCCAAGAATTGGGGGCAAATGTAGATCTAGATCTAGCTGAGATGGTTTCAACATCACTGCCTGCTGTGCAGAAAAAAATGTTTCTCTAAATGTAGAAAAACTAAATGTAGACAAGGAAGATGCTGGTGCTTTGCCTTTACCCCAGGATTATGAGATCTAGATCTGTTTCTTCCCCTACTTGCACTTTGAAATGACTTTCCTTGTTCTTCAAAAATTCAAAAAGTTACTGACCGACTTTGGCCAAACTCGGTTTAAAACGAAACAAAGGGTGACTCTATGGTAAGAGACAGTTCCCGATGCATTTGCCTGAAATGGGTCGGTGTGAAAAAAATTATAAAGTCAATACCACAAGGGTTGCGGGGAATGTCTCATTTGACACATGACCGTCCCACATATGTCGCGGGAAACGTTGCCAGTGAGTTGAAAGAATAAGTCATCCCTCTATTATTGCCAATTAAAGTCAGAATTTTCAAAATACAAGTTGGTTGGGGAAAACTTTTTTAGGCATGTCTGTGATGTTGCTTATCAATTTATTCACTGAATTCTCATTATTTTTTTCTTTGTCCAGATTGGTTGATATGCTAACAAGTTTATGCCGAGAACTGGGCTGTTACAAGGCTTCCTTAGAATGCAAAGACCATAATGTCCAGTACTATAACCAGTTTGGCTATGAGAAAGAAGGGGGGCAAAACTACATGCAACAACGATTCTTTGATTAACGATCATAAAGAGATGATAGCTGATGTTAGGTCATAGAATATTAAATTGAAAAATACTCCTTGAATGAACCTGAATGGAATTGTGAATATCTGTAGCTAGTGACTCTCTTGTACTTGTACTTTTTTCTAAACCTTCGATAATTTTGATTTACTCCTGGAGTCAACTTTTTTTTCTCACACTTTAAACTTTCGTACTTTATACCATTGATGAAATATGTCACAGTAATTATTTTGAAAGATTAAATGACTTTTGTCTCAGAAGTGTTGTACACATAGCTGTAGAGAAAAAAAAATCTATCCTCCTTGTCGATCTGTGTTGACATTAAGAAATACTGATAGATTACAGGTAGTGAAGCCATTCATTAACTTAAGTTATTATTCACAAAACAATATGAGAGATGAACTACATTTGCCCCCCTTTTTTTCATTTTAAAACCTTTTTTAGGTTCAAATTGTGGAAAATACACAAGTTGCCTTGAGAGCTAGTGGTCACAGTTGCTGTTGTCTTTTTTTTTTTTTGTTAAATTATCGAGGCCCTTTCAATTGTCATGGTATTCTCAATAGCCATTTTACCCTAGAAATGTCAGGAAATCAGTTTGCTGGAAGACTCACAATGACAATTTGGTTAAAAGGGTTATATCTCTTGCACCCAGGGCAAATGAGTAGCAAGTCGTGCCAGGTGAGTTCAAGTCACCGCTGTTTTTTTACCGTTTTTTTTTTTTTTTTTACTATTTTCCGACTATGATACCAAAATTTTTCTTTTTTAAGATTAAAAGTTAAATTGTCATTTTGTGTAAACAAAAAAAAACTTTAATATCTTAGTCGCGGAAAATAGTTAAATACTACCAAAAACGGTTGTATGTCTTCATTGCCTGGTGCGACTTCTGACTCATTTGCGCTGGTCACATGACATATAATATACAGCTTATATTGCCGTGTAAATGTGAACTTCCATTTTTGTGCTATGACTTTGTAAACAAGGACACTCTGGCACTTTCAACTGGCACCTTTATGAGTTAGACTAGTGGAAAATGAATGTTGCCCAGAGAGCTTTGAGTAGTCGCAATTCCTGTACACATTCGTGTTATCATGCATTTTTTGTCAGTTGTCATTAAGGGAATTAAATGCTTGGGCTGCATATAGTGCAGCCATAGCAGTCACCATCTTTGACCTTCACTGACAAAGATGAAATGGCGTGTTGAATTTCTTCAGGATTTACACCACAGTGCAGATGTTTTTACTTTTTTCTCTGTTTTATGTCTGGTTTGGAAATATGAAGTGACATGTTTTACTCAGCATTTACTTGGCATTAAATGCAGTGAATTTGAGGTTTAAAATTACAGTAGCACAATACATTTTGAAGATAAAATATTTATCTGCTGTGAAATGTAGATGTACATGTATTTCAGGGATCCTCTGCATTTGTTATATACATGTCTCAGTTTCAAATTATCATGTGAACATTTACACAGGGATGTCAATTTTCCTACTTTAGTAGGATTTCCTACATTTTGGCTGTCAGTAATTTATGTGTTAGCCCCAAATCCGGTATTATTTACCATTAGCGTACTGCAGTTTTACGTGTTGCTAAAGAATATGCCAGGAACTTTTCCTACTTTTTCATGGAAACAGATTGACATCCCTGATTTACAGTTGTGTTTTCAACTGCACAAATTTATAAAAAAAAAATATAGTGAATCTATAACTTGGACACTCATTGTGTCACATTTCGCTTTGTTGTGATGGAATAGATGGTCACATTATTGCGTCAGTGTGTAAAATTCATTTTGGATTGATGTAAATTTTGTTGACCATTATCTATTTTGTTTTTTAAATCTGAATTTTTAAATTGTTGATTTGTTGTTAAATTGTATCATATTTGCCATCAGTCAATAGTCAAGTTGGTTCTGTACCGGTATAAAAAAGAATGATTTTATCAAATCATCTCCAAAGAAATTGTGTTGTTTTTGGTAAATGTAACATGCAGTAAAAACTTGTTAGGTATTTTTATGATATGGGCATGCGCATAATTATGGTCTTCTATCATTTAATTTTCCTATGTGTCTACCTTTGCAGCTTTTTCCCTTCAGCACTTTTCACAATTTGCTAACCTGCCATAATCACCTTGTTTGGTCTGTCACAGGTGCAGGGTAAGGTTACAGATGTTCTATACCTACAGGGGTAAACACATTAGAATATCATTTATAACCAGTCTTTCTTGGTTTTTCACATGTCAGAAAATAACATTATTCTATTCTCACTTATCCAGCTCAGCGTCATCAAGGCTTATATGCATCATAATTCATATGTGTGCTCTTCACAGCTGGTAATTTCGAGGCTTGAAACTGCTAGAGTTGTAACCAGTGAACAGCTGAGGATTTGAGAGCAAGTTGAATAGATTGGCTGTTACTGAAAGCAGTTACCAGCACAAATGGTTAATATAATGGGAACAAGACAGTCCATAAATTATAAACCTTTAGACATGTCTTGTAATGGTAGTTCTTGTTCAATATTAAATATGCAGAGGAATCCAATTAATTGTATTATTTTACTTACATTAATGTGACATTATTGCAAGGAAATTGCTGTGATAGAGTGCAGAGTAACAGCTGATGGGACTGATTAATTCTTGTTTCTTTGTTATCTTGTTATAAACAACACTTTTATGTACAATATGTGATCTTTTTTTCATAAGTTGTTCCGTTATTGAAGCAAAATTATTTACAGCTGAAAAGTGATTTACAGTTGATCTGTTTTAATTCTTTAGGCCTTTTAATTTGATACTTTTAATAGTTTTTTTTTTTTTTTTATTTCTATAATATTTTATTTGGTTTACTGTTGTGTTTGTTTTTCCTTGTGTTTATTATTTTGTAAAAAATATTTTTATATTTATCTCTATTTAGCATTGTATAAGCTCTTACAGTATTATCACATGTTGATTTATCAAGTAAAAGTTCTTTAAGGCTATGGGAAAAACCAGTCGTGATAAATATTTTTGATTTTGACTTCAAACCTATTCTTTAAAAGTGATTTGAGATATAAGCAGAAGCAATCACTGATTTTATTTGACTTTTTAAAATATTATGAAGCATTGGAAGCTCTTGTTGTTGAGAAAATTGTCTCTAGAGTTTTCTTCGCATTTGATAGTAGTTCACCATCCAGTGGATTTCTGTGCATTTAGGTTTAGTTTTATAGTTTTTGGTAGTTAATTTCTCAAATAAGTGTATCAATGTAGATGTTTTACTTATGGTCACTATGCACAGGTTTGATTTGTTGATGAATAATGATGTATTGGATGGTCCCTGAGTTTTGTCAGAATATTGTGAAATCATATAGGCAAAACAAATCCTTGACTAGTTGCAGTTTTAGGTAATGTAATGTGAAAGAAAGAAAAAAAAATACAGTGGCCAGAATGTGATATTAGAACAACATAAATGCCTGATTGAGCTGCAGAGCAATGGATTTTTTTATTGTCATTTTTTATGTGTGTGTGTATGTTTTTGTTTTTTTCCATTACTATGGCTGAGATACTTTTATTTAATTTTAACAAACTGAACAACTTACAACTGTACTGATTTTTTAGTTATGATCAAGATTTCACTCCCATGTGGAATGTAGCTCCTCTACAACAACTGAGTTTTGACTTTCTTGATTTCTGTGGGTCACACACAGTTAATTTCCCTAACCCTCAAAGACCCAGTGTTGTAAATGACTTGCAGCTCAAACAGACTGATCATAAGTTTGAAACATTTATGAAGAAATGACTGCCAAGACCAGATTTTTACTGGTGACCAATATTTCTATTGACATAAGCAAGCCTTAGTGCAGGTCCCTGATATGAATGATATGCAGCATTGCTTTATAGTTATAAATATATCATCATTTTTATGCTATTTGTGTCATAGCGGGTTTATATGAAAGATCATGAGAGAGCATTAAATAGAATCATAAGACAGCAGGAAAGCTGTTGGCTCTGTTTTTGTTTTTTTTTAACATGTATTTAATTATAAAGTTGTACAAAGTTTTTGGTCATCCCCAAGATTAGTGTGATTTTATCATCAGTTTGGACTGTATCTGGGATTGAAACAGTTCTCAGGTGACTTATCATTTCCTTTCTGTGGCGTGACAGCCTTTACATCTTTTCTGACATAGATCTAGCTCTTGAAGTTTTTATGTGAAAACAAAGTCACATTGATACAGGCGTATATATGGTCAATCTGAATTTTAATCCAGCCAGCAAGACCAAAGCATGTCAGATGATCAGGTCTGGGGTGGTAGATACATGTATTTTACAAGTAATGGCAGTCATCCTGTAAGGAACAGGATATGAATCTCAACAAAGATCCTTGGCCAGAACAATAGACTGAACATCAAGAAACTACGTTGAACTTATCATCACTATCATTGTCATCTACCTAAGAAACCATGCTGGATTTTGTAGTCATTAGTGTTGTCTTCACCCTTTTAAGACCTGTCACAGCATTTTCTTCTGTAGAATGGTTCTCCAAGCTCTCCTGTCATGTGGTTAATGATTTGATCCCAAACCTGTCAATATGTACTTTGTTATTGATTTGATCCGAAGCCTGTCAGTCTTTCTGTATTAGCCTTGATCTCACATCTCCAAGTATTCCTTGGTCTGACTTTGGACCTTACTCTGTTTGTATAAATTTTCAAAAAGCAGTCCCAGCTTTTTAACAGTCAGGGCTGCCAACTCCCTAAGCCACTCTCTTGTTTCTTGTAGAGGGTGTGGTGAGTAAGCCACTGAGACAGTCACAGAGCCTCAGTGTTCACAGCAGGAATACATATTTGATAATATTTTATGGTGTGGTTATTTGGAAGTGTTGATTCATCTGTCGGGATCAGTGAGGACCATTGAATCATCCTGGGGGTCAGTGGGTTGGGCTCTGTGAGAATGCAGCTCCAGATGGCTAGTCAGGCTAGTCCATACTCTGAAGGTTCTGGCACAGTGTGGACAGGAGATGGTGGCAGTTGTCAGGGGAATTGCTGGTTCTGCTTTTCCTGGCCTGTCTGTGTTGCTCTGTTGCGGCAATTCTGTTGGCCTCACAGAATTTCCTGCCTTTGTGGACAACTGAATGCCACTTTGGTCTGTCCATTGCAGTCAGCTCCCACTTGTCATGGAAGTATTTGGAAGCAACTGCGAAGTGAAGGGGAAGCTAAACATACTTAGACAATCATAGTTTAATAATAGTTGAGTAATTTCCCCACCTATTTAAATGTCTTTCCACCCAATGTCAAAGACAGGGGTCGTCATGGCTGAGGGATTAAGTATCTCTACTGTGGAAAAAGCTGCGGGTTCCAGATTCTATGGGGTTATGGGAAAAAATTATAAGATTAGAATCTGCATTTTGTTCAGTGGCTTAACGGCTTCCAGTCTTCTTGGGTAGGGAAGTCTTACATATAGCCCTCTTTGGTAATGGCGAGTATATTATGGAGGTTCCATATATGTTATGCACATCGAAGAACCCTTTGCTGTTAAAACTCGGATGAAGAGTAGGCAGAGATGTCAATGTCATGGCAAAATTGCCGAATTTTGAATTTCTAGATCTACCCACAAAAATTCTTCTCACCAAAATTGAGCACATACTTGAAGCCGAGATAGTCTTACTTTCTTCAGATTGAAAGGCTACATATGTAATAAAAATAGAGCGGGGATAGTCTTACTTTTTTGAGATTGAAAGGCTACATATGTAAGAAAAATAGGTATGTAAGCCTGTTATATATTAGTTCATTTTCTAGACATTGAATTTTGTTCACTTTACATGTATATTTGCAGAGAGATTGCAAATACTAAAGTTCAGATTTCTGGAAACAATATTAGTAAGGGAAAAAGTGTTTTGTCAGGGTATGTTTGTTTACATTACTACATGATTGCACAGATTCACTCATCAAGCTTGAGAAATCTGGAGCTGTGACAATTTCAGAACTATAGAGAATGGATCTCTCAAAATCCTTATTTTTATATATGTTTTGTCTTTGTATGTGTTTTTTTTCTTCAATAACCTGTTGTTATGTTGACATTATTTGCAACTACATCTATGTTTATCTTTCCTGTTATCATCATATGTGATAATGCTTTGTTGATATATATCACATTATTTTTATAATCTACAACAACAGCATTTCCGGACATTTGTGTGGTGGCATGACTTCTATTGTTTTCTTAACCAGAAGTTAGGCAAAAGTTTAAAGGAAAGCAAGACGAAATTTACTAGCAAAATGTACTCTTTTTTTGACGTTTTGAGTCCCATGACTGGACAGTCACTGAACAAGTGTTTAGTATTTATCAGTATCTAATGGTGAAATATGGTGTTCATGGAAACATTTTTTATAAATCTGTATGTTTAATTGCGTAGCTTTGTGTTCAGATTTGTCAAGATAAATGCAACTGAATACTAATAATGCCAAGTATTGTTGTTTTTACTGTTAATCTTGGTTGAAGACAGTGAAGGGCTTTTCATTATATATATACTATATGTATACTGAGTATTTCTTAGTACCCTATTTCTTTTGCAAAGTCACAACCAGTTTTTGATGTTTTTTTTTTTTCTTCTTTTTTTTTTTTTTTCATATTTTTTGGCTCGATTTTTCACTTCATTTTAATGGAACTTTGCAATGATATTAGTTGCTATTTGCTTATATTTTTTTTTGCACAGAAACTTCAAGGTCAAAATAACAAAAGGCAATGATCATTTACCATAAAGAATATCATGTACTTGTATCTGTTTTTGTGATGGTAAGATTTTGTCATTTCACATCTTCCAATTTTGAGAAAAAAAAGACTTTCATAGATACCGTAGTGCCTTTAAGTTACTCTACTTTGTTGAGTGTTTGACTACCGGTATATGAAATTATAGGTGATTAATAACAATGAAGTCCTAATTCTTACCTCATGCATGCTTCTCATTCATGAAAAAGACTCCTGGACCCACCATGATTGTTAAGTTGCATGTGCAATGATTCCAGATGTCATTTGGCCATGAATGTTAGTGATGGACGAATACTATATTATCATCTGATATCATTTAGTGCAATTTGTTATGAAATAGGTTTATTTGTAGGGCTAATGCAAGAATGATTAGATGGTAGCGAAAGAAATCCCTAAGTAGAATTATCATGTGGCAACTCATCATCATTTTATATAAGTCATTAAATGTCTTAAGTCTTAACCCGTTGAACCCTACAGCCTGGTACATGGGGCAGATTTTCCGCTGTTAAATTCCTCACAGCCCGATAGACCGAACTGACCGATAGGACACAAAGATTGAAAACCCGCATTTTTTTTCTGTGACTCAGCGCTCCCCTGGCTTCCTGTGGGTAGGGAAGTCCAATGTCTAGCCTTCTCAGATAAGGGTGAATATATCTCGGAGGTCCCGTGTGTACGTTACGCACGTTAAAGAACCCTTGGCAGTTGAAAATCGATGTAAGAGTAGGCCTGAGTGCCGCTGTGGGGGCAAAATTTTCAAATTCCATATTTCTACCCACAAAGTTTCTCAGCAAAAATTGACAACTTCTAAAAGCCGAGATAATCCTACTTTCTTAGGATTGAGAGGCTTGAAAAAAAAAAAAAAAAAGACCGGACTGACACACTTAGTCCAGGCCTAGGCGTCAACCAGATGTAATAGGTCGCTTTGGAGCAAGGACATTTTGGACAACGGTGACCACAGATGTCTTCACTATGATCGCATTTGAGGCTTGTGTTTACAAAAGATATTGTATATGAAATGAGAATTATATGCTTTCAGCCAAGGAGGCCAGGGACAAGCATTTTTCAGGCACTGGCAACCAGGATTCGAAGGGTTATAAGACCTGACTGTCACCCAGTAACTAACCATATACACTAATAGAAACCAATAGCAATTTGGAGAATTGATGACCTAGAAATAAAACAATGCTGTGGAACTGGGCAAATTTGCAAACTAGGCTCGGCTCTTTGTTTTGTCCCTATCATCATTGTCATGTACATGTATCATAACTATCAATATCAGGACCTTAGTCAGTGGTATGTAGAGTGCAGGTAATTGATCCGATATATGAAAACAATATATCATACACATATATATGTATGATAGACATTAAAAATGCAACACTTGAAAGTGATTCTACTGACAGACTTTAAAAATGCAACACTTGAAAATGATTTTATTTCAAATGTTGCATTTTTACAGTCTGTCAGTTGAATCATTTTCAAGTGTTGCGTTTTTCAAGTCCGTCAGTATATAAACAGTGTGTACATGTTTATATGTGTACAGAAAAGCAAATCTACAATGCTACGTAAGACATTATCACCATCATCACTGTGGGAAGGCTTTGCATATAAATATGTATACCTGTCCTGGCAATTTCATGACAATGTGCCAATGGCACAGGAAGTGTTGTGAGTAGCATTATTGCAATCAAGCATATGTATGATATAGTGGGACCCCTAATTTATACATGTGTAGATATTTTGTTTTGTTTACTGCTTCATTTACAATATTAGAAACTGTCTTTTTTTTTTTTTTTCCTAAGGGGAGATAAATTTTATTTATTCTCTAAAGGAACTGCCTTTTACTTATGAGACATTGTGAACATGTCTGATGCTCATGAATGTAGCTTACAAGTTAAGTAAAAGTTTTCAATAGTTTCAAAACAAGACAGACTCAAGACTAGTACCACAGATTCATCTTCTTTTTCAATCAGTTTACTTGTTACTGATAAGTGCTTCTGTGCAAAGAGTAACTTTATGTACATATATAGTTAATGATAGGCTTGAGGGTCCTTTTTTTTCCTTTTTTTTTTTTATTATCATTGTGAAATGAATCAAACTGAAAACTGTCATTATTTTGTCAGTGAAATGAAAGATAGGAGAAACGTAATGAATATGTCAGGTGGTGGATGCATGTATTGTCTCTTCCATTCTCTCTTGTGTCATATCACTTAGATCTGAGATTCACAGTCATGTAAGGAAATGAGGATCAAAGTGTACTAAGTCCAGTTTTTGGCTATGTCAATGTCAACTTATTTGACTCTCATGTTGAACGATGATCCATCGGTCATGTGACTGACCTCAGAATAGCTCAAAATAAAAACATGACCAGTGTTAATTATGTAAAGGTATGGGCCTGGCTGTCAGTTTTTCTTCTTTTAAGATGTGATGTCATTCCTGGCATTAAGCAGGACATGTTTATCCTGACATCCTCTTGTGTACAGTTGCTCAGTTTCCCATCATTGTTCTGTAAGATTGACATTGCCTAGTAACATTTCATTGAACATCAGAGCTGTCTTTTTCTAATTAAATTTTCAAAAATGATCTGAAGAGAAAACTTGTAAATTTTAACGGGGTGTCTATTTGGGCCTAGTATTGCAATGAGGAAGCATAGGCAAATAAAATAGTTGCACCACAAAGTGAAGGCGAAACAATTTTGTGTTGGCTCGCACATGGGAGTGTCTGTTCGCAGTTAGGGGAGGGGAATGGGTTGGGGTAGCCTCCCCTCCCAACACGTTACATAACTAACTGGATAAAATAACTTTCTTACGCAGAGAGAAAGAGGTGTATCAATAGGTCCAAATAGACTCTAGAGTCTAGCTGGGCCAGCTGGCCCAAATAGACAGTGCCAAGTTTTGATTTATATTTGACATTCCGGTGGTTTAGGATGTGGTATCTCATCTTTTACAACTTAGCAATGTGAACATGTTGCAGGTTCAGATCCTGTTGGGGGATGGGAAAGGTTGAGAATCTGCTCATTTTGGTTTGTTTTGTTGACTATTGATCAGGAAACCCAACATTTATTCTTCTTGGATAATTCCTGTATTTACACTGCGCACATTGAAGGTTCATTCGTGGTTAAAACTTGGATGAAGAATAGCCAGAGACACTGCTATTGAGGTTATACATACATGTACCTACATTTATTTCCATTTCTTTATTCCTAATTTCCTAATTGTCTCTCACCAAACTGGACTCACACTTAAAGGCAAAATAACTTTTTGTGCTGGAGGGAGGCGATCATTGTTGAGGATCATTCATTATTGGATCTTTGTCAATCCACTGTAAGGAATAAGGATACTGAAAAGAAACTCGCCAGAGTGTGCAGGGGCGCCTATCCTCAGGTACTTTTGTCTGGTTCTCCGTAAACTGTTGACTCAAGTTTTGAAGATGAATATATATGTTTTTATGAAGGAAAGGCTGCTTCATAAATCATAAATATTGGACTCATGGATCATCAATTATGCTGATACAACCTATGTTCCAGGGACAAGCCATACAGCGAAATTCATGTCTTAGAGCAATTCTAAAGTTTCAGAGTGATTGCGTTTGAGCAATAGGGGGTACTTATAGTTATTGTATTTTCTCACTTTGTCAAGCTCGCACTGTTAAGGCTGAATCTCAGAATTGATTGCACTGCACTGATTCAAATTTTCATTTTTCAGTGTTTCATAATTATGTTGCACAGTTATTTAAAGGAAGAAGAAAGTCACTCTTTAAAAGTCTGTTTTACTACTTTTACCTCTGACGTTCACAAGCTTGCCATGATTTGATTATTTTCTGATCTTTGATTTTGTCATATCGTGAGATTATACAGCATATTGATTACTGACTCTTAAGAATTGACTTTTTTGTTATTGAAATTGCATATTTATTGTAAAACCCCAGATATTTGTATTTGTATGAATAGAATTAGAGCTTTATTTTATGTATTTTTTATTTATTACGCAGATTAAATTATGCTACATGTTTTTCTACTATGGCTAGTAGCGTTAGACAATTTTGTTGTATTATTATATATGTGGCCTATTTATGTAGTTTTCATATCAGCCAATTTTGAAACAGTTATTAATTTATCAGTAATTTCTTTATCAATTGTACTAAATTATATTTTATACTGGCATGCATAAACAGATCAAGGGGCAGAAATACCTGCCGGCTATGGAAAGTGGTGCATATAATCTTTTAACTTGTTTGTAAACAGAATTTCTGTTCTATGGAGAAATCTTGGTGTCGTTCTTGACCCATCTCTGAGATCTGAATAGCAAAAAAAAATGATTTGGACAGAAAAAAGAGGAAAAAAAAAAAAAAAGAAAAAAAGTGAAAGAAAGAGAAAGGTCTTTCAAAGTTTGGGACTGAAATGGATAGTAATTAATTTCAGTGTCTGTCGAATGACAGATGATACGGCACCAAAGATGCTTGGGGCATTTGTGTTTAAATGAAAAGAAGAAGAAAAGGAAAAGTTGAGCGGGGGAAAAAAGCTTTGCCAAATGTTTGTTGAGATTAACAGGGCATAAGTGAGATACGTAACATTAGACAGATTAAAGGCGTGGATTATTTAATCAGCCTGAAAAGGACTTGTTGAGATTTTTCAGGAGATAATGATCAAATCTCCATTCATTTAACACACTGTAAGTTGTCTCCAAGTAGAAACACCCGCAGTTTTAGTATATCGTGTAACACACTGTGTTGTAAACAATACTCTCAGTAAGACACGTAGGTCATTGTTTTGCAAAGCATGAGTGTAACCGTGTAAAAACAGTAAGTTGTCACTGAGTAGAAACACCTGCTGTTTTGGTTACATCCTGTATAGCACACTGTGTTGTTTAACAATTTATACAGCAATTTTTACAAAACATGTAGGTCAATGTTTTGCAACTCTTTACAATGTCAAACAGGGCAAGAAGTTCGATCGATCAATTCTTGACGCCTCTTGATTGAAAAGATAGATCTATGTCGTTTTATGCCTTTGTTCACAATGTGATGTTAGCCTCTAACATGGCCAAGCTTCATGTCATGTGGAAATTAGAACGAGTCCATTCTTCAGTGCAGGATTAGAAATATGGCTGTGTTACTGTTAGTGATGCTAAATAATAATACGGTCGTCATTACCATATGACATGCCAAGAATTGCATTCCATCATAGGGAAGGGACACCTTATACGTGTATAGAGTAGTGGAGGGTCATGCGTCACGTCGAGTGTTCGCGTCACCTATAGCCCTATCATGTCCAGACTGTACCAATCTGCACCAAAATTGACTTATTTCAATAGCTCTATGGTCAGAAGAAATAAGTCAATTTTGG
>JBCAUA010009736.1:0-13204 GCA_038406235.1 Peronia verruculata | reverse complement strand
ACAAAACAAAAAAAAACAAAACAAAAAAAAAATCGTAAAACACACACACACACACACACACACACACTGAAATAAGGAATGGTGTGTGTGTATGGGGGGGGGGGGTGGATTTGGGTTGGGTTGAGCATAACACATCAGTGGAAGGGAGGGGGGGGGTGGTGTGGCAAAGTTGAAAGGATAAAAGAATGAACAATCCGGCTAAAATACAAGAAGGGAATGAGTGGTCCAATATGCCATCTGCTGAAAAAAAGAAGCAAAACCCCAAATTTAAGCTAAAAAGAACAATTTAAAAATCACAAGAACTAGTTTTTAAATTTGAGAGGGCAGCTAATATAATCCTGGGAACAAAATGGATCATCAAAATCTGAAAGAAAATTTTATATACAAAAACTGGTGAATGTCAGTGCCAAAATAACTGAGTACATAGAAAGAGGAAGAAGAATTACATGTAGGAAGTGTATCACATACATCACATCTTTTATCTTTGTGATCTAGACGTAGTTTAAAATTTTGAGTAAAAATATTGTAGAGTCATTATTGAAACACTTGCTAGTACAAGTACCTGCCACTTGTGCTAAGTGGAGGCACTTATCCTGCTTGTGTATGAGTGATCATTGGCTTCTGGAGCAGTCATGCTGCTCTGACTGAGGTTTTTGCTAGAAATTGACCTTCATTTCTTTCCTTATAGGGATTTTTTATTGTCTCATTTGCTGTAGCACTACAGATTAATCTTTCCATAGCCTGTAGTTGTGAGGCCAGTGGAGTTTTATTTTTTCTCTTTAAGAGAAGTTTTCATTCTCATCTGGCTTTGTTATTTAGGTTCTGAAACATTTTTTTTGTCAGTTTGCTCACACCATTTTTGTTTGTTTGTTTTTTTATTCTTTTGTATGGTATCCTGTTTCTAGTATTAGTGAAAAAAAAAAAAAAAACACCCCGCCCTTCCTCTCCTCTCCGCCCCTCCCCTCCCACTACATTTGCACTGTATGATCTTCATAAGTGTATTATTTTAACAAAATACTGTCCTTTGGTGTTCAGGCAACAGTGAATTGGAAGCAGGCACAAAAAAAAATATACATATATATAATAAAATAAAATATAGAAAAAAAAAAATTGCACACTTCTATTTTTATTATGGTCTGTGCCCAACATGAAAAGGGGCAGCTTTATGAGTATAATTTCTCTTAAGCTGCTAGCAATAGCATATAATTTGTCATTGGAAAAACTGTTATATTTTTTTGCATATGGACAGAAAAAAGTTACATGTATATGTTCATTCTTCCTAATAGAATATTTGTAAATATGTCTGTATTTGGAGAGTAGGCAAAAATAGAGGGATGGGTGCATATTTTATCATATGGTGTGTAATATACAGCAAGATGTTTATTGTGGTGGAAAAATTGCCTACAGAGGTTTTGATAAAGGAACGACCCCCCCCCCCCCCAAAAAATTATGTTTCCTAACACCCCAAAACATTTTCCATATGTTGAATTATTGAACCTAAGAAATGTTTTCCATAATTTTTGCCTCTTTGAAGCAATGAATTTTTTTTCCATATGTTGGTGTATCAAAACAATAGCATCATTCATGTGTTTTGCAGGTGTCGGGATTTCAACTGCAATGCTTCGGATTAGGATTTGTTTCCTGTTAGTGGTGGTGGTAGTGGGAGTATGCTCACAAAGTTTAGGTAAGTTGTGAGCTAGCATTTCTGTTTACATTTCAACAGATCTGCTAGGCCAGGTGTAATATACAATGTCGAATATTGAATTAGTCATTGATAGATGTGTTCGTTGTCAAAAGAGCAAGAGAGGAGTGTGCTAACACCTTGAGAGAAAAAATACTCAGATGAGGCGTGACGGAGGGTTGTGATCCTTCATTGGTTGTTTACACCATCTCAACACTTTATAAAGATTATGAAATTTGTTTTCTTTTTATCCTGAATCATATTGTCTGCAATTTGACAAATGTAAAAATAAGATAAATTGATAACCTATTGTGAGGGTAAGAAAGGACATTCATTTCAATTTAAAAATTGTTCAGTGTGATGATATAAACAGTGGACAAAAGGTAGCAACCTTCTGTAACACTTTCACTTCTAATTCTTCCATGCCTAGTTACAGTCTTAACAGACTATAATCTTGTGACCACAGGAGTCAGTGAAATCCACATTTCTCACCAGAGCCTGCTTTAGCATCCGACTCATTTCATCCACCATGGTGTCAAATATTTTGTGATAATTTCTCTCTTAGGAGGATGAAAAATGAGCTCTGTAAATTTGTCTGTAAACCTAATGTTGATGTTCGAATGTTTCAGAGGATGAATTCAACAATCCCTGTACTAATGCTGCCTCTTGTGGAAAGTGTATTCAGATCTCACCCAAATGTGCCTGGTGCGGTGCTGAGGTAATATCTCTTGTGGGTCTACTAGTCCTCTCAGAATCAGATTGGCTGTAGTGGCAAGTTTTCTTCTCCACAGAAGTAAAAATTTTTGTTATCAGTGGTACATCATTGTGCTCTGTCTTATTAATTCGATTTACCAGACAAAAGAGAGATTGAACAAGCAGTGTAAAGGGAAAAAAATCACTTTTGCACCTTTTGCTTGAAAAAAAAATTTTTGGTAACAAAAGATTTTTCTTTTATTGTTATAATTTTATCAAATTTTTAAGTGGTCAATCTTTCAAATGACAAGAAGGTGAAGGGATTATTTCCTGTTTACACTGCTTGCTCAACACCTTTTTTTTTTTTTTGTTGGGCAAAGGGAAGTAATAGAGCTGGTGAAAGGCAATCCTCTTTTGGGATAAGGAGTCAGGGGCAGATAATCTGCAAACCTGTCTCCCATTTATGCTGGAATACATTCATGTACTTTTCACCTTGTGAATGCCTTCAGTCTTATTCTTATTCCCTTTGTATTCAAGCAGGTGGTTTGTGGTTCTTGTATTGGCATGGAAACATACCCAGTCAAATCTGTAGTCAAATCTGTGAAATAATAAAATCTGTTGTCTTGTCCAATGGGATAAGAAATCTGTCAGAGAAAGAGTCGGGATTAACTTTAAACACTGGTTGATATGCCAACACTTTTGGTCATCTACAGAGACAATGGTTTATATTTATTGTGAAATGAAGGGTTT
The DNA here is from genome assembly GCA_038406235.1 of Peronia verruculata. Classification (NCBI taxonomy): domain Eukaryota; kingdom Metazoa; phylum Mollusca; class Gastropoda; order Systellommatophora; family Onchidiidae; genus Peronia; species Peronia verruculata. Next base: position 10,080 of record JBCAUA010009736.1, on the reverse strand, counting down.
CAGGGCAAAATGCATCATTTCTGAATATTTTGAGTTGTGCCCTTCAATACTGGGAATGGCGATAGTACTGTATGACAGGGACTTTCCTTTTCACCAAACGCAACTTATTTCCTGAAATTCTAGTTGTTCATGAAAAATTACTAACCAGTGAAGAACAGATTGTCATTTTTCTCGAAATGGCGATTTAGGATATGTCTCATATTGTCGTGAAACCCTTCAAATACATTCACACCTTTCAAAGCTTGAACTTTTTTTTGTTGATGTTGTTCATCTCAGCGGGTAGAGAGAGGCGTGGCGAGATGTGACATTCTGGCTAACCTGGAGAAACGATGCCCAAAAGAGGATATTTCCTATCCCACCTCTACTGTTGAAAAGACAAGGGTAAGTACCTATGAATGATCACTCCGACCATATGATAGACCAGATGCATATCACATGTGGATAATAATAGTTGTGTCAACTATATGTATTGTCGGTACTTTGTTAATAATATAAGAGATAATGAGAAAAAAACACTTGGTTTTGCAAAAATCATTAGATGAGCTCTATCATAATCCATTAAGTCAATACATATTTCCATTACTGCATCTCTCTTTTGAATGACATTATCTGATAGCCTTCGTGCTCAGGACTGTTCTGGGACTCATGCTATTACTACATGCTATTACTATGGAGAGAGATGACATTCTATCAAGAACTTATCTTGTAATATTCATCATCTTGTGGAGTTTAACTTTCTTTGATTATTTCGGCTTTCATCCTTTCTCACTCTTCTCTATATCTTGAATGACCTGTTGAGATCATCTTCCAAATTCATAATGTGCTGGAAACACATGAATTATTGCTCTTACTCTTTCTTTCTCTCTCTCTTTTTGTTGTTGTCATTGTTGGTTGTTGTTTTTATTGTTGTTGTTGACAGTTTGTCATTTAGGGGATGTCTTTACATCTTCTCTTGTATTACTTTGTTCATATTATCCTGTTTGTTCTTATTTATATTTTCATGTGACATTTTAGTTCAGTAGAGTCAAGTTCTGTTACAGTTTTTTTTTTCCCTGTGTGATCAAACAAAATTTTATTTAACTTGCTGAACATTTTGTTTTCTTTTCTACTTATAACATGGGGAAATTTGACTATCTTCAGTGTATGCAGTTTATGATGTTACTTTCTTAGCACCTTAGTTTATTGTTTTTAGTTACGTTTTTGTGCTATAATTTATTTGGATGACTGGGCGTCACACTGAGCCAAAAGAGTAGCATTTTTTTTCTTTGGTATTTGTGCAGGATGATGCCTGGACCAGCGGAGGTCAAAAGTCACCACCAGTTCAGGTTAAACCTCAGGAAATAGAATATAAACTCAGGCCCAGTAAGTTGATAGATATTAAACGTACATAAGAAGGCAAGAGGCATATAGAAAAGATTTGCCATGAGTGAATTTTTAAACAAATGGTTATTTTTCATTCATATTTGTCTTGTGGCCAGGGCAAATGAGTCTGAAGTCCTTCTGGGAGATTTCGAGTTCCGGACGGTTTTACCTGTTTTCAGACAGAGATACCATTTTTTAAAATTGTTTTCTTTTTTCCCTACAAAATGAAAATTCAACCTTTTCTAACCTGGAAAAAAAAAAAAATGGGTATCTGAGTCGGAAAATAGTTAAAAAGGGCCCTAACTCACAATCACCCAGCATGACTTTTGACTCATTTGTTCTGGGCACAAGACATTTATATTAAGTATTGAAGTATGAAGAAGGATACTATACTGAGTGAATAAATATCAGTGAATCTTCAAGCAGGAAAATATTTGAATAAAATACACTTACCAGTTGTAATTCATCAAGTGCCACAAATTTTAAATTTTGTCAGCTTTTTATGTATGCTGTAGTTACTGACATATATTTTTAAACTGTTTTCCTAATCATTTGTATCATGAGCGATATGGATGCAGTCGCTTCTGCAATTTTTCGATCTTTGTGTCTTCAGATGAACCTGTGAGTTTTAAGTTGAAATTCCGACAACAAGCCAATTATCCGGTTGACTTGTATTTTTTGCTGGATTTGAGCTATGGTATGGTACGGCAGAAGGAGGCCCAGCAACGACTTATTGCTCTTGGCCGGGAAATTCGTGAGTAGAAACACAAAGCGTGAAAGATCTTCATCTTTACCTTCACCTATCTTTCTCCACTGTTGGTATCATCAGGACAACTGTGCAGCTGCCACCAATTTTCACCAGTATTCTCTTTCTCTCTGTCACTCCCTGTGAAAAACAAGTAAAAAAAAAAAAACAACAAAACAATAAGCAGAGATAGGCTAGTTCTTACTAATGAGGTATTTCAGGTCGGTCGCATAACTAAGGGATTTGCTGCTAACACGCATGGCTGGAAGCTCTTGATGAATGATGTTCATTCAGACAAACTCACATCATATAAACAATACATATATGTAAATGATTTTCCCTTAATCATGTGGCCAACCTCAGAATCCTCTTTATGATTACTGTTTGGTGTATGCATCATTTTACATATTTTTATGTTAGGGGATCAGGAGTCTGTCAGTGTAGATAGATGAATGAATTCACTCTGTCTGTTTGCTTTTCATGTAGGATAAGAAATCAAGAGTTTGTTGGAATGCAAGATAACCAATTTGTTCCTCTCGCCACAATACCTTCATTTCCTGTTGCATGATATTAAGTCCTATAATATACATGAATAAAAGGTGTTGAGAACAATTCATTTTTGCTTTTTCTGATGTTTTAAAGTAGCTATTATTATTATATTCATTTACATTTCCAGCTCAGAGTTTGCAGAATATCACAAACAACTTCAGGCTGGGCTTTGGAACATTTGTGGATAAGCTACTCATGCCTTACACAGCTTGGACTGAGGCTATGTGAGTTGTTACAGCCTTCTGTGGCTCTTCTTTATTTTTGCACGAATATTTGGGTTTTTAACACTTCTGTTTACTTCGAAGCTGTGTGTTTTATAACATAGAGAGAAAACAGGAGGGTGTGTGTGTGTGTAGGGGGAGCAAGGGGGGGGGGGGGGGGTTCTTTGAATGTAGAGTCAACTGAAGTCTAGATCTCATGCTGAAGTCACTTTTCACTTTCCTGTAGATATCCTAGCCATTTAAAACTGATTTTGATGACTCAAACAAGCATTACAATAAAAAAAAAAAATAATAGTAATAATTTGTGTTATCAGTAAGGCAAAGAAGCTCGGTGAAGGATGAAGGATTATGGCGAAATTAAAAAAAACCTGAAATTATATCTTTAGAGTTCAAGCAGTACCTTGCTTTATTAAACACAAAATCATCAAATATGCATTCATTTTAGGTGAAAGAAAGGAGCACAGCTTTACAAGCTTTAATCTTACAGGCAGTATTTTTTTCCTTTAAAGAATTTGGACAATGGAAAAAAAAATGCAAGAGGAACAGCTTTACATAAAAAAAAAAACAACTTCTGACATGTTTTCAGTTACTGAAGAACTGTGATTGACTTTTCAGATTTGTCTGGTAGATTTACTGGAGTTTGCGATGTATATAGTTTTACAAGTTTATAGTGACAGTGATTAAATTGTCTGCACAGGCTACAAAATCGCTGTCCTCTTGAGAGAGCTTGTCGACCACCCCATGATTTCAAGACTCAGGTGGAATTAGGGGACAATGCCCCTGTTTTTGCTGTGAGTGTCAGAATGTATTTACATTGTTTCTGGGTGTGAAATTTATTACGTTTCCCTTTTTGATTTTGCATTTGCATCATTGTTTCATCAGCATTGGTGGTTCCACATTTAAGTCAAATTTTGAAAAAATGTGACTGGAACTGGATTCCCATAATTATTAATTGTGACTAAGCAGATCATGAATTATATCTATGATGGTACTAAATGATCAGATTCAGGTTATGAGAAAATCCTAGTTTTTGATTACATCCATTGTATTTAAACTTTGGACATAATATAATTTGCAGTTTAATTCTTATTTTGAGTCAGTGAAGGAATAGACAGCACAAGGTTAGCCTTCTAAATATGATAGGAGGCACAGAGAAGAAAAATTAAAAAAAAACAAAAAACAAAAAAAAACGGTTGCCTTGGTAATAAAATACATTTTTATCCTTCATTAAAAAATTTTAAAGTCTTCTTGAAGGCTATAGTTTCAGTTATTAAAACAGTTATGCTTTGCTGAAGAACATTAATTCTTTTTTTGTCAGAAGAGTAAACAATAGAGTAGAGATTCACTAACTGAAACAGTTTATCTTGTTGAGACTCGGCACATACATATGGCAGTGGAAAATATTGACAATGTATTGCATGACTGTAGTTCGAGTTTAGTTAGTTATTCAGTGTTTAGTTACATGTTGCATTTTTTTCACCGTTGTTCTGTCACTCTTTTCTTAGGACAAAATGAAAGAAGCTCTGGAAGATATATCACAAAGTATTGATGATGCAGAAGGTGGTCTTGATGGCCTCATTCAAGCTCTTGATTGTGGTGTAAGTATAATGTTGTAGAATGCTATTTTCAATGTATATCTCAATGGTCTAGGGATGTATATAACAGAATACTGGATATTTTATTTTGTTTTATTTTTTTAACGACTTTCATTTCAGCCTGGTATGCCCGTATTCTCTTTTTCCTTTACAATAAAAAAACAAGCCTTTGTTCATTTTACTCACTTCTATTTTTTTGCTTTGTTGACCGACAGCAAATTGGATGGAGAAATGTTTCTCGGCGCATCATTGTATACAGCTCCAACTCCATGTTCCACATTGCAGGTTATGGAAAGGTAAGATATGAGCGATTTTTGTGTTGTGTCAACCAAGAAAGAAAAAAACACCCTGTATAACCACCAGCAACATGACAAGTTGAAAAAAGCGTTCATAAAAGATGTTTTAATTTTGTGCTGTTCAGGTTATGTGGCACACCGTACAATGAGAAAGCTGTGATTTTTATTTTATCAGGATGTTTATTTTGTTCAATGAAGCAAGGAATGTAGATCAGTTTTATTCAGTATTGAGGAAATAAGATGTTTTATTGGTGAAGTGAGAAAGAAATTAGAATAAGTTATCTAACGATTATAGAAATAACCTCTAAACTCTCTTCAAGTTTTGGAATTCCGTTGTTATTTAGTCATTTTGAACTAATTATCTTTTAATAAAAGACAGATTCATATAATGATATGCATGTAATATAATACTTTATGCCTGTTGATATTGTGTTTTACTGGTATTTGAACAAAAAGTACCAAAAATTTAGTTATGACTCACTTGCAAGTATGTTTAAAGTATTTCTTGTAATGAATACAATATTTGGCATTGTTGCAATACATTTATATGTGAGCAAATCCTATGGGCTATTTTTATTTAGCTTAAAATTGAATTCTTCTCCCTTCCAGCTTGGTGGTGCCACAAAGCAGAGTGACTTGAAGTGTGCCTTAACTAATGAAGGGGAATATGAGCATGACAAGTTGTATGTGAGTGTTTTCTCGTCAGGGTTTGTGTTATGATGAGGAGAATAGAGATGTAGAAGAGACATAGTGCTTTCTGGCTAAACATGTGCTAATATAGAGATGTGAAACTTCTGACTTTGGTTGAAATTCTGACTTTCTGGTTGTCCCTGATTTTCTTCTTTTGGCTGATCCACTGCCGACTCTTGCCGAGCCCATAAAGTGATCGTGGTTTGCAAAACAAATCTTGCACAATAGTAGTTAACCGGAAGTACGACAGAATTTTGCACGTCATACTTCTTACGAGAGTTGAACTGGTGTTCAGCTGCTATTTCAGAATTGAGATTTAAAGGCCGTAGTGCTTAGATCTTCACTTCTGACAAGGATTCGTATGGTCCTTAAAAGTCTTTGAAAGTGCTTGAATTTTGAGAAAAGATTTAAGGCCTTGAAAAGTCCTTTAATTTGGAAATTGTTGCCAAATGCTCGAAAAGTCCTTACATTTTTGCATGGGGTGGTCAGTTTCATTGTGTGATGGATTGTTAGAATCGACTTTTTTTTTCTTCCACTTTTGTGCCTTCCGAACATGCCCAATAGCCTCTCCGTATTTTACGACTTTTGCCTGAAGTTTGTTTCCTATCATGTACCCGAATGTTGATGATTCACTGTGGATCTAGCCTTGTCTAGGCCTGCCTAGTGCGATTTGGTGGTGCCAGTTTTGCTTCTAATTCTGATGGATATTGTAGGGAATTAGCTTAAATTATCGTCAGAAAATTTCAGACTTTGGACTTAAGTGAGAAAATTAACTTTTGAATGCTAGAAATGTCTTGCTGCTGACATTTCAACACATTTGAGGACTGAAGAAAGCGAAAACAAAAGTATGAATGTTTAATGTGCATACCTGGAATGAAGATACGAATGGGCAACCTAGGCTTGTGTTGAGATCTTGAATTGCATTTGCATACTCAAAGATCTAGCTTTCTTTGTATTTATAGAAATAGTAGGTTCGCAGCATCATCAGGTCATCTTGTAATGTTCTTATGTAGACCTACATCTAGACCTATATGCTAAGATAATGCGATCTTTTTGCTGCATAAACTGTAGCTCTAGACCTAGATCTAATGAAACCTTGTCTATAGATTAACATGCTAATTTAGATTAAACTGATTTAGATCCAGATCCAGTTGCTGTAATAGTTAATGAATTGTAAAGTGTAAAACAGCATTTTAAATGATTTTTCTTAAACCTTTTTTATACTTGATGTACTAACTGAAATATGAGTTAAGATTTAGACACGTGCGCTTTCTAGTGATAGCTTTATCATATAGATCAGTGCATGTCAGACTATGGTCATTCTTAATTATAGGTTGATTATCACAGTAGAGATGTGTCTAAATTGTATACCCTGTGCAAGTGCTGCAACACACTCCCGAACCCATACACACACATCAGAAAAGAATGATAGTGATAAAAATAAATAGGCACAGTTCATGTCTTCTAAATGAAATTTTACAACCAGGGAGTGTGAACCTTGTCTGACAATATGCAGTCGAGTTGTCTCATGAGAGCTGTTGATGGATAATCAACATAACAAGATGTCATCAAGAGCAATAAGCCTAATATGGTCTTAGAAATACTAATGAAAGAGGCGCAAAGTTTTCAGACTTCTTGATGAAAACAGTTTGACATTCCTGTGATATACAAATTTGTAAAGTTGACAGCATTTGTGATCTACGTAACTGATTTTTTTCAGTTCATACATTTATTTCCTGAAAATATTGGTACTTTCAAATGTCATTATCTGTGAAAATATTAACACTTTTCTTGGTAAGGTTAAAGAGGTATTTTTGGAATTTGAAGATATAGATAGACATATACATTTGTGTTTAAGAGGCATTGAAGGAACTCTTAGATCAAATATTTTGGATCTCTTTTAAGACGAATGTTTTTGCAGTTAGTGATCAGTCTTTCTGATTTGGCCACATCTGGTCAAATACCTTCCCCTTAAAAAAAAATTAACCTTTTAGCTGCCAGGGATATGACTTCTTCAAGATTTAGATATCATGTCAGATTCCTAAACTCAGTGATTCTTAAACCTTGGCACAATGAAAACATGAACAATCAATGCCCCTTAAAAGACTTTGAAATCCTCAAAAAAAAGTCATCAATTTCAATGGAGGGACAGTATTCCAATCATTCTAGTAGTTTATAGCAGTGAAAGGGTTAGAAGATAGACATGTGCATGTAGAATTATAATTTTACTGGTGGTGTATTTTTTGCTCTCAGGACTATCCATCAGTGAGTCAGGTAGCCAGCAAACTCAGGGAAAAGAAAGCCAATGTCATCTTTGCAGTAATGAGCAATGTTACAAGGCACTACCGAGAACTGAGCTCTTTCCTGGACGGTGCTGTTGTTGGAGAATTGGCAGAGGACTCTAAAAACATTGTTGAGCTGATCAGTGCCAAATACTATGTGAGTGCTGAATGATCTTGTTATCAGTTTTGTTTATGAATGCTGGTCTTGAACCAATGCCCAGGCAACCCAGTTTTTAGGGGCAGAATTGCTGAGCATCCAACTGTATGAAACAAATTACAAGCATTGAGGTGTTTTCACACTTGCTGCATGAAAAGTCATGTTTGTGGCATGCAGCTGAAGATCATTGATTTACCTCTTTGAGCACTGAAAAACAAGTTGAAGCAAAGTGCTCGAAGCATTAAAAAAAAATACTTTAAAAATTCTGGTTGAACAATAGAAAAGTACACTTCTCTGCAGTGAAAACACTGTACTTACAAATGTACATGTTTTATGATCAGAGATAAAGTTTTGCACATATTCCGTTTTTATTAATGTAGATGACCACGCAGATTTAAGTTGAGAAAATAGCCTCACATACAGGTTCCATAAATATAGAGCACACTACAAAGTGTTTTTGCTTTTGTTTCATTTTGTTCTTCACATTACAACAAAATGAACGTTTTAAGTTCTCCATACATTATGCATTGTTGCATCAGTAGAAGTTTGCTTCTGTTCTCTCATTGGTTAATGATCATGAATTAGTGTCACATTAAGTTATGGGGTTATCATACATTCCAGGGCATGCAGTATTTTCTGATTTCTTGCAGTTATCACATTTATGGATGCCTCAAAAGCATGTCTTGTTAACATTTTTTTGTGTGAGAAATCAGTGAGATCTTATCCTGATGGCTGAAGACATTGTTTCTGGGGGCAGGTTATAATTGCAGCACTGTCCAAGAGTTGGCATGATGGGACAGGACAACTTTTCTTGATAGAGCTTTCATATATATCTTAATGAAAACTGCAAGGAGTCACTGTGAATGAACTTATTGTAGCAAAGTATATAAGACTTATCTTTTGAGTAATGTCAGGGATGTCAAATTTCCTATTTTAGCAGGATTTCTTACTTTTTGACAGTCAGTAATTTCTTTGTTGGCCCCAAATATGGTATTATTTACCATTAATGTACTTCAGTTTCACATGTTGCAAAAGAGTGTGCCAGGAACTTTTCCTACTTTTTCATGTAGACAGATTGACATCCCTGAGTCATACTGTGCTTACATTTTGGCATATTCTCAGTAATATGGTGCATATCCACATCTTGTATCACAGGCTATGTGAAGCTGGTAACTTCATTAAGGTGCATTAATATGTGTTTGTACAAATTGAATGTTGTCATAACATCCCAGTTTTGATCAGTTGAGCATAAACATATTTGTGAGAATTCGTTCATGCAATAAATATGTGAGCCTGGGTTTTCAAAAGGGATGTTTTGGTTGTGTCATGTCACTGAAAAAAAAAATTGGCCTTGGAGATCTCCCATGACCCTCAGTAACATATCTTGAAATGTTCATCTTATGCTAAAAAAGGAAACAGAACACCAGAAGAGAGTGCAAGAGTTATTTCTCACTGTGCGAGATGTGTAGCTGATAACATTTTATGGTCAGCAGCAGTAACCTCTCCAGTGATAAGTGCAATGACTATAGCAGTCATTTTGAGCTTAGTCTCGATTATATCTAATTTAATTGTCTTGGATCAGAGACCAGATGTCTCTTGGCCAATGAAAATGAGTTGTATGTCACTGGATTTGAACAAAGAAATTGGAATTGGAATGTGACGAAGGTGATCTGATATCGATGTTATTGGACTACAGAAATTGAAAGAACATTCATCGCATCTGAAAAAGAAAATCTTGCTCTCATTTGCAGGTTATGGGTACGTCAGGAGGTGATGTTATGGATCTATATGCCAAGCTATTTATATTTGCTGATTCTTGTCCTTATGTTATCTGGTGTTGAACGGTCACCCCTGTTTCTTCTTTGAACAATATCTCTTCTTACAGTCGTACTAGCTTAGAACTTTTTTCAGCACATAAAAGTACAGTCGAGTCCGCTTAAATCGAATTTGCCGGGACCATCCTCATGGGTTTGATTTAAGAGAGTTCGTCTTTCATTTTTTTTTGGGACAAGGGAAACAACTCCCGAATTACCTATGACCAAGGACTACAGTAGTTCAAGGACTATAGTAATCCTTGTCTATGAGATAAAAGTTGAGGAGGCTGCCGCTTTCTCCTGATGTTTTTATATCGTCGAGTGTATTTGGGGGAATGCCATACTTTTCAGCTATGGCCTTCATGGATA
>JBCAUA010009725.1:0-13204 GCA_038406235.1 Peronia verruculata | reverse complement strand
GTGATGAAACCACGCAACAGCAGATCAGCGCACCAGGTGAGGGTTGCGAGGTTTCATCACGCCAAGATATCATGGTGTCAAACATACGAGGTTTTTTTATTCACCATTTTAAATAATTTCCACCTCGAATTTTATTTCCTGCTTTTGACACAATGTGAAGAAGACCTGGGAGAAGACAATAAGCCAAAAAAAATTTGTTTTCGAAAATTTTGTGGGTTACGAGGTTTCATCACTCCACCAACGAATTACAAAGATGTCTACACGATATGTGAGAATGAGCTTCATGTCAATCCTGTACTATTGTATTCATGTCACATTAATCATGAAATGACCATTGCCCCAGTTTTTTTCTGTCAAGGTGCTTAAAAACAAAACCAAGAAAAATGAGCACCACCTTCGACTTTACAACATATTGCAGTGTGTAAGCATCAATGTTCCTTTTCTGATTTGATACGTTTGTTGTTTTTTTTTTTCTCACAAGCAGCAAATTGTCAGACATGTTTCCGACAAGTAGTAAAAAGAGAGCTTTGATGCACTAATTTCCGAAGGGTGAGTTTAACGAATCATTGCTAAATATATTATTATGTTGGGTGCACGTGTGTGCGTATGAACAATTAAAAATATCGTCGAGAGGAGAGCAAGGTCGTGGCACTAATAAAGTAGAATGATAGTAGAATCGGTATTAGACAACTGCCCTGAAGTGTGTATTATTATCAATCACCTGCAATAATTTCTGTATTGTTTCTTATCATTATTTCCTCACCACTGTGTGCGTCTCATCTGTATCCACCGCCTGATCACCGCTTACAACGTCTAACACCCTTTCAACATCAACACCCAGAAAGTTCGTGACAGTGACAAACATTAAAATTAATGCAATTTTTCCGACTTGTTGTAAAAATCATAGCTTTACTGCAATGAGTTGCGGAATCTTTACTGCGATTTTTGTGATGATTATAAAAAATAACAGCTTTAAATCAATATTTTTTAAGACTGCCAGATGTGATCATTTATGTAATTTTTCCGAAAAGTTGTAAAAATGAGAGTTTTAATGCAATTTTTCTTATGAGTTGCGAAATGTGGGCATGAGATTTTTCAGATGATTAGAAAAACAGAAACTTCAATTCAATATCTTCGAACACTGAAAGATATGATCATTAATGCAAGTTTTCCGACAACTTGTAAAAATCAGAGCTTTAAAGGGGGTGGGGGGGGGGTGGGGGTGGGGGCGTCCGAGAGGTGATTAAAAAAAAATGTTATTAAAGATAAGTTATTTTAACTTTTCCATTGAATTCATCATGTTCAAATTAAAGGAAAACAATGGAGAAAAAGAAATCGACTTTTTCATACGGTTGCCATGGCAGAGCCGCCATCGTGGATTTGGCGACCCTAAATTTACTGATTATAAAATCTATCTAGTCAGCTAAATTTCAACAAAACGTAATAAAACTTGGTGAAAACAATGTTTAATATAATATCTAAAAGATTATAAATTTTCAGTCCTTTCCAAGAAAATACAAAATTATATGTAGATTTTAGAAAATACCATATAGCGAAAATTCAAATTTCACCATTTTTTCAAACTTAAAACCCAATTTTCTCTTATACGTACAGACCGAATTTAACGCACATATCTATTTTTTTCTGTAGTGAAGTGACAATGATGTATACCAAATTTGGTTTGAATCGGTTTTGAAACAAAATGGAGATAGCAAAAAACTGTCAAAATAACGGGTTTTGAGAAAAGCGGCTTGAAAGTCTTTTTTTCCAGCGAAACATTGACATAAAGAGTTTTGTGTTTGACCTTCAACCTCGAAACAGCTTATTTTACATACTAGCTATCTTTTCATGACTTCTGTGTTTCTTGTTGGAGTTTTTTGTTTTTTTTTCTCTCTGGACGTATTTTTTTTTTCTTCCCAACTTTGCACCCTATCTCCCCCCCCCCATTATAAGAGCCACTTTTGGGTTCTTGACTGCCTCTGTGTGTCCCCCATATCATTTTTGAGTTCACACCAAGAGTGTTTTCACCTCTACTATGACATATAGTCGACACGTGAGCTATAAGTAGAAGAAAAAGCAACATTGCGCCATTTATAGGACGGGGAAATTCATTTAAGAATAATTACATTGATAATTTGCATGATCAGCAGTTTTCTCGCATCATGGTGGTCATCCACTGTCCACCCCTGGCACTTGAACTAGTGATATTGCTAGGTGAGGTGATATTCAAGTGTTTTTTGCACCCTTTGCCTGTATGTAATCAAACTGCGATGATCCACGTCCTCATTTAGCAGCCAGGTGGAGCCAAATCCTGATTGACAATACGCCAGGTCTACCGTTAAATGACCATTGGTTGCTCAAACACGTCAGAATGGACAGTGACCTTTTGACATCATTTTAACAAGCAGAAAACGTAAGAGAAATCAAAAGCGCAAAATCTCATTTTTAAGCAAAATCCACATTTCACGACGTGCCCCCCCCCCCAATTCTTAATACAATTTTTTATTACATGCTGCAAAATGTAAGTATCCAAGAAAATATTCCGCTGATTGTAAAAAATAAAATAAAAGATATGTGATGTGATCGTTAATGCATTTTTCCGACAAGTTCTAGAAATAAGGACTTTTAATACAATTTTTTTTATGAGTTGCGAAATGACAGCATTATGTGATCTTTCCGATAATTAAAAATAACGGCTTTAGTTCAATATTTTCCAACGTATCGAGATCCGATCACAATGCATTTTTTATTTTTTGACAAGTTGCAAAAATAATAGCTTTAATTTAATATTTTCCAATGCTGCGAGATGTGATCATTAATGTAATTTTTTCCCGAAAGCTGTAAGAACGAGAACGTTAATACAATTTTTCTTATGAGGTACGAAATGTGGGCATCAATGTGATTTTTTTAATGATTATAGCAACAGAAACTGCAGTTCAATATCTTCGAACGCTGCGAGATGTGATCACTGATGCAATTTTTTAGAAAACTTGTAAAAATCCTAGCTTCAATTTAAAAAAAAAAAAAATTCTTTTCTTCTCTTCTGTTTTTCTTAAAGTTTATTTTATTATAATTATTATTATTATTATTGTTATTATTATTATTATTTTGGACACGTTGCGAATTTCTTTTCTATTTCAGTCATTTTATTATTTTGTTTCATGTAGATCTAGATTCTGCAACCACACACTCACAGGCAGATTTAGATCTATAACCTGCGCACTCTATCAAACATTTAAAATTGATATAATTAAATACATATGTTTACATCTTTTTTTGGTCTTTATGTCTGCTTGCGCTAATTACATTCTACAAGCCAAAAAAAAAAAAATAAGCTTCCATTATGAACAAAAATTGTAGATCACTTCATCGTGAACTGCAACACTACATTGCCACCAGACTAGTTAGTTAGGCCTACAGTCTCATTTTTATTGTCAGCAATACCGGTACGTGCCACTTCATTTACTCTTTGCAAGCTGTTCCTTTTGTTTCGTTATCACTGTGCACCAACCAAAGGCCATTGCATTGTAACTTATTGGAGAAGCAGTTAGTTCTGCTGTGTTAAATGCACCGTTTTTATTATGATTTTTCCCCTACGGCCCTTACCCGTATCTTTCTTTTTGCATTCAGTAGATCCAGAGATCTAAAGGGAATCACTTGTATGTTCTTCCTGCTACTTTCCTTTTAAAAAAATGCTGAATTGAAAAGGGGAAAAATATGAAGGCTATATTTATTTGACCATTACTATTTTTAATATGACAGGAGTAATGCTGTAGACTGCTTTATCAATTTCACACATTGGCTAGAGGTTTAGAGAATTCTTCTGAAATACCGCGTCCTCACAGTATAAAAGGGCAATCGCTGACCAGTGTGTGTGAGCGTGTGTCTGTATGTGTGTTTTTTTTTTTTGAGAAGTGAACAGTTATGTTAACATTTTACATAATAAACAAAAAACAAAATCCCTAACAAATAAATCGAACATTAGATTTGGTTAAACAAAAAGAAATGAGAAGACATCATAATGAAACCGAGACATGAGAAGCCGTGATTATTTGAACAAATATTGTCATTTGGCTTCTGTTTATGTTAATTCCAAATGAATACATAGAGGTGAATGCAGTTTGTCTTGGCATTACAGAAACAACTAAACAAACAATTAAAACACAACAATGGGAACATGGGAAAAAGAAAATATAATGGCAAAAACATAATTAGAATGAACTTCCAGAGATATTCGTATCCTCAGAGTGAAAAATAAATAAAATAAATAAATAAATAAATAAATACATAAATAAATAATAAATCAATAAATAAATAATTAAGGAAGATGAGCAGGCTTTTATTCAAAAGCTGGTGTAGAATGAAATGATTTATTTATAACCGGCGATCACTGTGTGGTTTTTAAACAAATCAGTGATTTGTAATTCATTCGACGTAATGCAGAGGAACGATAGGGCAATTTGGAACAATACCTTGTTTTTACATGACATTTATAATGGAACAGTCATAGGAAAACAGGCGGGCGCGTTGTGCCGGATACATTTGACTACACAAACATAACTGTCAATCTTCAGTTTAATAAATGAATGTGTTTATTTCGACTAGATTTTTTGATAATGCAAGTAACATTTTAGGCAAAGAATGCTGGGAGATTGTAATTGCCGCGCAGTGCAGACTATTTTATGTTGTTAGCTGTCAGGTTGTTGCACTTATTTTTCAAAGTCAAAGCGACAGGTCATTATCCTATGTGTACAGCGACTATAAATCTCGAGATTCTTAACCCTAACAACGTCAGTTAAAAGTGTCTTATTGTCAAGCCCTCTAGGCTGAAATTTTAACTCCTGACAGTTCATGCTTTCAGGTCATGTAATAAGAATACCATGGTATTTGTACCTGTAATATTTGCGAGAAAACTCTGAAGGAAAGTATCATTACAAGTCCCTTCCCCTTGTTACCTTAAAAGTTAATCACCTTTGGCAACTCGCACCGTGCGGGGGCTGGGGAATCACCTATGTAGTTGGATAAACTGCCAGCCTATAAACTGTAATGTATCTCAATCTCCGAACATAATGGGGGGGGGGTTGTTTGCGGACTTTTTGCCAATTTGTTTATCCATTTTCTGTATTTCAATTTCACCCTCACTTGTGCGATTCCCCCCCCCCCTTTTTTTTTCTTTTAGATTGCAAAATTAATAGTCTCACATTATTTTTCTTTTTCGATGTCCCTTTTCCTGGCTCTTTCTCTGTCTGTATCTCTCATTCCACTTCTGTTTCTCTCTCTCTCGCTCGTTTGGTCGAATGTATGTGTGTATGGGTCTGCGCCTTTGTGCATCTGTGTGCCTCTGTGTGTGTGTGTGTGTGTATGTGTGTGTGTGTGTATGTATGTGTGTATGTATGTGTGTGTGTGTTGAATAAATCTATGCCACATTCAATTTTCGATTCGATTTGAATAAGACCTTTCAACTTCCAACGGTGGAGGTTATCTCGGCCCTCACTTGTCAACCCCACCAACCTTGCCGGGCAGTGGCGAAGGGGGGAGAAGCAAAGGGCAAGCACAAGCCCCGCCCATCCACTTCTCCGTTGACTTCTCTCCAGTGTTGTTTGTCTCCTCATTCTTCCGTGACTGGCTTGTAGGAGCGTTTCCGTGGTTCTACCTACAAACCCACATATTCTCCGGACATAAAAGCCAAAAGGTTAAAATGGGCTCGTGACCTGTATTGTTTTATTGCCACATGATGGTTTTGGAGCCCAGCCTTCCCCAAGAGTAGAGCTGGGATTTTATAAGATAAATAATGTCTAAATTATAATAATAAATATGTTTAATAACCTAAGCCTGAAACCAATTGGGGGAGCGACGTGAGACGAAATGGTTTTTCGCCCCAACGTTTGTTCTTATGGTACAGGCACACGCACATACATATCTTCTTTCATCCGGCGACTTATTGAGTCTTACGCGGACATCGCCCCTGCCCAATCATGACAGGTCATGTGCGTACATGCAGGCTCAGTAGGCAAAATCACATCGATAGCAATACAATGCCGGCAGGTTGCCACAGGACTTCCCCCCAAAGGGCGTGGCTGAGGACTTACGTATAACTCCTGCCTCCCCTACCGGCATATAACATGTATCAGATTTGGCCCGAGAGTCACAGCCAGGTCCCACATTATCATTTTCCTTTTCCGTTTTTGTCTGACTCCCTTCTCTGGCTAAAATCGATACAATCTACATGATAATCAGCCTGAACCTCACTATGATAACTACATGGATGTTCTCTTCAATTTCCATGGCATTTCAAAATGCATTGGGAATCACGAAGTATTTTGGACCCTCCTCTCTCTCTCTCTCTCTCTATATATATATATATATATATTGTGTGTGTGTGTGTGGTGTCATCTTTCAACAGCACATCATTTACTTGCAAAAATGTTATCGTTTTGCTTCGTTGAGTTACTGCCAAATGGATGAATTAAAATTTATCAATGAAATATCGGTGAGTAATAATTCTGGCATAAATCGGTCAGTACGGACTCAAAAAATCAAGTGAGTTGTTTTTAACTATTGGAAAGGAACAAAAAATAAATAAATAAATAAATAAAATTAAAAAAAAAAAAATAAATAAAACGAACAATATAGTGAGTTCTTTTTTTTCAGTGAGATTAAACCTAAAATTATTTGGCATGAACTTCCACGGACTTTCATGTTTTCATGACTGAGAGAATAATAGATCAGTCAAGAAGACCAAAAGACTGTTACTACCAGAAGGGCATTGACTGATAATCTATTTAAACAACTTAAGATGGTTCTGTTCGCCTGGAACTGTTGTGTGCATGTTAAACCTGTTGATACCTTTAGTAATCTTCCTGACAAACTCCGTCAGGTAAATAAAACAATTCAGAAAAAAAGCCTGCTCAGGCAAACAGCCATACTCTCAGCGATCACTCCAAGGACAACAGGTGGTCGTACTGCACAGACTGTTGATGTCAATCCAGAGAATAATCCAAATATTCATTTTATTTTCTCGAACTTTTTTTTTCTCCAAATTATAACTTGTATTTTTCAAAATTCCATACTATTTGATCTATTTATTTATTTTGCTTTATTTTGTCTTACAGTTTTGGCCATTTAAGCTGTTTTACATATTTGCAAAATAAAATTATAGTTATGTGGTCTAATGTGGCTTTTAAAAGGCGTAATTAAACGGGTCCGTGGGGGAAAGTTTGTGTGTGTGGGTCGGGGGGGGGGGTGAGAGGGAGAGGGAGCTTGTCCTTTGAGGCATTTTGGAATCGTCTGGGAGGTGGGGAGATGATTTTAACCGTTATCTTCGAATTCACTATGTCCAAATTATCACCGCCATCTTGTATTTTGCTGTCTGGTTATGGTGTAATTTTATGATAAATATAGGCTTACTGATTTTTTCAAGATAGGTTTGCTTGAAATTTTGACCCCAAAATCTCAATGTCCCAAAATTTAAATTTAATTGAAAATTCATAATGTTTATTTTGTTTCAATTATATTATTATTATTATAATTCTTATGTACTTATGGCAAATCTCATGACATAAAAGAATAAATAAATAAATAAATAAATAAATAAATAAATTGCATTATTTGGAGAAAATGTACTTAAAGTGGGTTTCTTTTGTTTTCTTTTGTTTATTTATTTTTTTGTTTATTTGTTTGTTATTGTTGTTATTGTTGCCGAGAAAAAATGGTGGTAAGGATTTTTTTTTTTTTTAATCGAAACCTCATCTCATAAATATGTTTGTTTCATCTACTAGAATTCCTACCATGACTTTGTCACGAACTTTGGATGCGAATGCATGATAAGGCCGATTTACACGTAGCGAATCGTCTGGCGGAACAGACCCTTGTGGACCAATCCCCAGACACTGAGGTCCAATCCAGGTTATTGAGGACGATCCCCACGTCCGTTGGTGCCAAACGCACGTTCCCCACGACCAATCCAAAAAATCAAGCGCTGCTTGAAATTTTGGCCACCGACCCTGAGGGATGAAGTTTCTTTTGAAGTGCCGCCAGGCGAGGATAAATTGTTGAGAATTTAAAAACGAATTTTGTGATCAAATCAAAAAACTAATTTAAAATTCGTAAACAGCGTATGGAATTAGTAAAACTTGCGCGTACAGATCGCTTTTTATCGCTTGGTTTTAAAATTAAATTATTTTGTTTGTTTGTTTGTTTGTTTTTCCAAAGAAAAATAGGGAAGGCTGGGGCTTTCGGGTTCATACAGTACACGTGTTCACAGTAGGCCCCTGTCGCACTAGATGTTTGAGCATGAATCGTGTTCACAGTAGACAACTGTCGTACTAGATGTTTGAGCATGAATCGTGTTCACAGTAGACAACTGTCGCACTAGATGTTTGAGCATGAATCGTGTTCACAGTAGACAACTGTCGTACTAGATGTTTGACAATGAATCGTGTTCACAGTAGACAACTGTCGCACTAGATGTTTGACAATGAATCGTGTTCACAGTAGACAACTGTCGTACTAGATGTTTGACAATGAATCGTGTTCACAGTAGACAACTGTCGTACTAGATGTTTGAGCATGAATTTGTGATGAGTGTCTGTTGTAGCTTGTTTGTTCTGCGCTATCATGGCAACGTAACGTTGTAAAAAATCAGTTCTGGAATTTATTGAAGCGTAAAGTTCACACGAATGTCTGTGGAGAATAAAGTCGAAAGAATACAGCAGCCGGTTAATAAGAGAAGAAAAAAAAGCCATCAGGAGCTTGTCAATTATGTTAAAACCTTTGAGCCTGAAGCGGATAAAGACTTTGTGGTAAAAAAAAAATAAAAAAATCAGCAACCTGAGAAATGATTACAGAGAAGAGGAATTCCTTCAAGACCAGGGAGTACCCAAACCAGCACATTTAAACATAGATCTAGAACCTGACGTGCAACAGCAAGCTGAGCCACGAGAAGAAGAGGTTAATCTAGGTCTACCATGCATTGAATCCTATAGTATCCCAACTGCTCGCTCACAGACGCTCCCGCAATCCTTCTTTCAGTAATAACACACCATGACGTAGTGCGCATATGACTTACTTCACACGGCCAAGAACCATTCTGCACAAAATGCTTAGAGAGTATCTCAGATATGTTCGATGACCCAGTTTTTCCAAGGGCCAGCATATGTACGTTCACAACACGCAGGTGCATGTACCAGCATGTATAATCAAGATTCGTTACACACTTCTATGTCTTATTTTGCCTATTCATTGGCCTACACTCAAATGTTTACTCCATTTTTACTCCCACTTTTGCAGTAATAAATCTTCTAAAGTCATGTCAGAGTACTTACAAACCTATATATGGCCATCATATCTTCGTCAGTCAGAAGTTAAGAGTGTCTTGACGCTAGCTGTTGATAGATAGTTCACTAGCTGATCATTGAATTTAATGGTTTCATTTTTTTTTTCGCTTTGAAATAGATCTGGTCCATTAAAAAAAAAAAGACATAAAAACATTAATACAGGTGATAAAATGTCGATCACAATTCTTTGAAATTTGCATGTCGATGGATGTGAAATATTCTTCGTTTTTCCAACAATTGTGTAAATTTCTCCAAAACGTGAGAAAAATTAAAAACAATAACGACAAAAGGGAAGCAATTTGTGGAAACACATGATACAAGAAATATATAAATTTAAAATCAGCTGGTTAAAAAAAAAATGTAAAAAAAAATAATAATAATAAAAAATATTTAAAAATTAAAAAAAAAATGAAGAAGAACATCTTGAGAAAGTCTCAATTGGAGGTTTGATAAAGTTTAAACAGTCTTCAAGAACAAACCCAGACCATACCTACTCAAAGTATCCTTGCCTTATACGCTGGCCTGCCTGCTTCAATTTCCTTCTCCTTTCTCACATGATTTTCGTTCTGTATCACAATCCACTCTGACGTCACGTATGGCTGTTAACAAAACAGAGAAACCGAGGCCACGGCGAATAGCATTGACCATTAACATAACAATCGACGGCAGATCTTTCCTGAAAATGAATAAAGATCATGAGCTAAACACTTTTTACCCAACTGCCAATCTTAGATCTGTTTCAAAACGAAAAAGGAGACAGCATATATATATATATATATATATGCTTTTTGTTTTCAGTTTAACTAAAATCCAGATGAACACATTATAATGTGGTGAAAAATCAGTCTGCGTCACCAAAGGGTTAGAATGACTCAGAAAGGGAGTGCGATTTGTTTTGATATTCTAGAAACAGATAAATAAAATGAAACAATCACGTCAGTTCTTTGTCCAGGTGGCATCCGAGATTAGGGCAATCATTTCAGAGTAAATTTTCTAAGAATTTTGCATTTCAGATTTCACACAGACATACACAGAGATAGGCCTACACATACATATAGACAAAAAAGGAATAACAGTTAATCTAATTAAAACGTGTTATTACAAAGCAGTGTAGAATGGCAGGGTTCACAATTTATAATATTTTTAATGGAGATTCCATCCGACGACTTTGACCCCTTTTTTAAACAAAACAACTACTCAAGTTATTGGACTAAATGCAACAAAAGAATACGATAATTTAAAAAACAAAATGTTTTCATGCAGCCTTGCTATCAGTAATTAGTCACACGGACAACAGGTGGTTGCATTGTGCTAACTGGCTAACTTACCAAATAATTAATATTTTATGTAATTGGCGAATCCTTTATTTCACTACCTACCCTTTTAATTTTTTTTTTTTTTTGGTAAACGTCATGCACTGATTGCAGTACGAACTGTCTTTTCATATACCAACCAAGCTGTTAAATGCCCTGTACTACAAATATTTTGTGTTTTTAGCGCTCAAGCTCCTGCGTATTGTTTGTGCACTGAAAGCGCTGGAAATCTTATCAGTGTAGGAGTTGATGTGCCATGAATCTAAAGGGTATTCATTTTAAATATATGCCAGTAAAAATTGCCAGCGTCTCAGGGTGTCTACCTAATTATAATTTAAGACAGATTTTGCTTCCAGATTATGTAATACAAATACTATAGTGTTGCACTATATATTCACTGTCAGTCTTTAACATATAGACCCTTTTGCTACCTCAATGGTTATTTACGTCCGATTGGTCTGTGGGGCAAATTAGAACGTCACCACCATAAAATGATAACTTGGTGTACATGCAGCAATTCCCACAGGACGCAGCATATTTCCTTACTTCTGTCTTTTTTAGTTTTGCTGTAAATTTGATTATCCAAATTTATATAAACATTTTGATATGCATTTCATATCTTGTAATACACGTCGTCCGTTCAGGGTTATATTTTATATATGAATATATTTATTTTGATCAGCATTTTGACGTGTCAATGTACCAACTGTTTTAGGCACAATATAACCATACGGTAATCGTGCCGGTGTGGGGTTAAACCCAATACAAACAAACAAATAAACAAACAATAGCATAACTACATTAAGCAACTCTGTAGATGGATATTGTTAACCACTTCCAGACTAGCAGACTAGTATTATTTCCTATACTGAACATTAGGTAACATTAATTTATTTGCAGACAATTTTTTTTTCTGCAGTTCCTTCTTCAGCTCTTGGGTTTTATTTCAGTGGTGTATGTATATTTCTGTTGTTTGTTCGTTTATTTCTTTGTTTGAAATTTGTTTTTGTTTTATTGTTTTTTATGTTTTGATACTCACTAGTTTCTCAAAACTGCTAAATGCAAACTTTTATAAAATCTCTTTTCCAAATCTTTTTTGCCGGTCTCTCGGACCATCTCTCTCTCTCTCTTTCTCTCTCTCTCTCTTTGTCTCTCTCTTTCTCTTTTTTTTTTTCTCCGTCCCTGTAAGTGTGTGACTGTTTCTCTCTCTCTCTCTCTCTTTCTTTTTCATATTTAAAATTAGAACCTCACTATGGAAATTTTTGTTTGGTTAGATGTAGCGAGAGGCAAAGTGACCAGCTTATATATACATGTATGTATGTAGTTACTGATTTCACTTCAATCAATGTACAGCCATTACTCAGTTTTAAAAAATATCAATCATGTTTCCCGGTAACGTCTCCCAGCAATAAAAGTTGTAAAAATGTGTATAACCATAAAAAATCTGGGAAACATATCTATCAGAGACAGACAGAGAAATAAAAAAGAGATGGCGCTGACTTGACATGAAAGAGATGACTCAAACACAACAAGACTCCAGGAACAGATGACATGACGTGACAGAATGACACAGGCTGACCTATAACACAGCTGGAGAGAGATCTTCCCTAGGCAGAATAATATCGTGGTAATCCTGGTTCAGTTGTAAGAGTTTTCTTTTTTTTTTTAAAGTTCTTTTTAGGTTGTACTACTAAAACTATAGAGCTGTGAGAAACATACAACGGATGTAACAGATAGACAGACAATTGATGTGACAGACAGATAGACAGACAAATGGTATGACAGATAGACAGACAGATAGATAGATCAACACTTGAGATCCACGATTTCGGATAGATAGATGGACAGATTGAAAAATACAGATTTAAAGATAGATAAATAGATAGATTGATGGATACAGAGATAGATACACAAATTAACGAAGAGACTAGTTAATGGATAATAGACAGACGGACAGATGTTCTGAAAGACAGAAAAACTGACGGACAAAAAGAGAGCCAGATGCAACAACATTGAAGCGTTCAAAATATAATTGTCAACTAAAGGTATATAATTCCTTTTTAGACATTTCAGATAATAAAATGAAGGCTACTTCCTTTCTCTAGATCTGGAAGACTCAATAAAGAATCTTGATAAGAGGGTTCATAATTATCATAGAAAAGAGCATCTCACTTCCAACATTAAAGGTGTGTATGGCATTTCGTTTCTAGTGCATTGCTGATTTATAGTCATGACAATAATGACCAGCCAGCCTCCACATCTTCTTACATCAAATTCTTGGGGAATGATCAGCGCAAGGCGAAATGTGGTCGGTTGAAATTTTTCCTCTTCAGTTATTAACTTATGTACCAGCAGCTGTACATCTGGCTGGAAGTAAACGTATTGTTATGGCCATTATAAATTATATTATCATTATTGCTGTTATTATCATTACTTTTATATTATCGCTGGTGGAGTGATGAAACCTCGTAACCCCAGGAAGGAAAATTTTACAGGAGAGACAAAAAACTGATTTACTATTGAATAAGAAGGCGTATACGAATCAAAATTGCTACA
>JBCAUA010009704.1:1494-13205 GCA_038406235.1 Peronia verruculata | reverse complement strand
CTTTATTTCCTATCTGTGATTTCACTGACACGAAATTTCACCAATAGGAAATAAAGAGGAGGGCACGACTTTTTTCGCAGCGCACTTCAGTCGTGCGTGGCAGTATATTTTCAGCCTAAGGCTCACAGTTGTTACTCTGTCTCTGTCTCTCCACCTGGCTGTCCTTGTAATCTGTTTGTCTTTGATACTTGTTTTCATTGGCAGTACGACAAAGGGGCAAATAGGTGACAACCTCTTTATTACAAAGAAAGCAAACCCTTACTCTCTCTGCATGACAAATGGGACAGTCAGTCAATAAATTATCTGACTGATTCACCCTTTGTTATGCGAAGAAGGTACGGAGTTGCCTTTTTGTTATTGAGTACGTGTTACCTATTCTCCTGTTTTTTTATACAAGCCGATGGTTTGTTGAATGAACTGATGTCAGATTTTTCATGCATAGACTTTCTGGACATACAACAGAACAAATGACAGCAAACTGAAAGGATTAGGACCGACAAGAAAAATTCTATTGATAGTAAATGAAAAGAATTTAAGATCTCCAGGCCGTGCACTGTTGAACCAAGAAAAAAGATCTTATCTTTTTTTTTTAAAAAAGGCATGACAAAGGTGAAAAGAGAAAGTGCAGATCATCGGTCTCATTGACAAATCGCTGAATCTGGTAGGATAATCCATAAAAAAAAAAAAATCAAGGCTCATGAAGATTAGAGCAGATGAAGGGTCATCATCCTATTGGTCCCATTGACTGTGGCTGCCAACAGGCGGTGATGCCAACGGATGACAGATGTTTTTGGTGTCATTGCAAAGTAACATAAATGTGCTATACTTGGCTGATTGAGTGGTTAGTTATGTTTCTTCTATGCACAGATACTCATGTTCAGAGTGAATTCTTGAGACTCTTCCCCTCATCCTCATGAGACACTGAGAAAAATACAATAAAACGTGATGAATCATGGCATTATGATTCTAAGGAAGTAATCCATACTTCTTTGGATTGACGTCTTTTTTTGTGATAGAACCTGACAACTCTCTGGTTCAGAAATGCCTTGAGAGATTCTCTGCATTCTGGCCTGAGCCCAACTCATGCCGTTACCATAGAGCAATGACATCATATTTTTTTTTTAATGGTCATAGTTTATGGGCTTTTTGTTCTGACATAGAGTTCGAGTTAATGACTGATTTCCCATGATGTTTGCAGATCCTACTGGCTTGGGCCGCCTGATGTGGCAGATGCCGGCAGCGTTTACCTCCCTTGACATCCCTCATGCCTACGCATTCATTTTTTACCTCTCAGCTTTTCTTTTCACACTCATCTTCCTGGTAAGTACAGCGCTCTGTGTGCTAGTTTGAGACAAGATGAGATAAACGTTATTTGTTCCAGTAAACATCCCCAGTGGAATGATGAAGCCTCTTAACCCCAGCTACGACAATGTCACATGAGAGACAAAAAGTCACATCAAGAAAGCATGAGGACAAACATAAGATCTTTTTTTTTTTTCCTTATGTTTTTAAAAAAATATTTACAGAATTTTCTTAGTTTTGTTACTAATTGTACTTCCTGCTTTTGACACATTGTGAAGAAGGACTGCGTGAAGACATCGAGGCAAAAAAAAATTTTATCCGAAAAATTTGTGGGTTATGAGATTTCATCACTTCACCATTGATATACAAAAGATATTCATACTTACATTTGTTTAAACAGAACTATCTGGAATAGCATCAGAGCAAGGTAGAATCAAGTAATATTGTCTCAGGTAGACATGTATCATTGATGGTTAGGAATGACTCCCTGTAATGCTTATAATTAGTACTTACATGCAACCAACGCCCATTTCTTTTAGAATACCTGAAGTATAGGACAAAACCAGAAACAGTCCAGATCTGTACTCGGACAGTGCTTTTCCCTTCAAAACACTTGTTTTGAGTAAACCATTATGCAGTTTAGTGATCTCTGTTTTCATGCATATGACACAAAGTAGGGTTTTTTTTTTTTTTGTTGTTGTTGTTGTTTTTTTCGCAGTGAAATAATGAAATTTTGGTCCTTTCATATCATGGAAATTTCTGTTTGAAATAATTGAGTTGTGATAGAAATGGCATTTTGTACCAATATCATGTCACCAACGAACTATATTGCCATGCTGATATTGGCAGTCTGTGAGGACATCTCATTGCACTGCTCAGTGCCATCCACTAACAATACTGATATCAAGATACATGTAATATACATGTCTGATTTTGTTTTGTTGCCTTTGTGAGGACTTAGTGACTGAAACTTGGTATACCATCCTCCTACCATCCACCAAACCTTTGCATATCTTTTTCAGTCCTGGTTATATCTTCATTGAAATGAATGCTTGTGTATTCACAGTGTATTGGCACCCTCACCATTGTGGATAACATCATGGATGCCCTGAAAGGCTGGATTGAGCGCCATGCCTGCAGCAAGATAGCTGTCCATTTGCTGGTCACCTTTCTGGTCATGTTAGTGTGTAAAGGTGTGGGTCTCATACAGACCACACGGGTAAGTCATCACACAGTACTGCTGTCATCACATCAGCATCTATAGTATATAAAAATGTCTTAAAATATAGGACAACTGTCTACCGGCAATATTTTAAAATAAGCAAATTGTCAATCACTTTGCCAAATTTTCAAACCATTTGGGTCTTCATATCAGCACAGTGGACATCTATGCAAATTGGGATTCTCAGACAGTGACTCATTTTTAGCATAAGTCAAATAACTTTTTTTCTTTGTTAGGGAGATTTGGGGTCGAAAACCAGCATCGTAAACAAGACAAAACACAAATTTGCTTTTGATATGTGATACATGATAAATAGAAATTGTGAAAATTTGAGAACAACTGAAAATGTTACTGTCTGATCTGAATAATTTTGTTGCAGTTTTTTAATTTCATGTTTCAAAAAGTAGGTACAAAAATGCCTTCTTAACAATCTGTATAGTGTACTGCATCTGACTTTTTCTGACTTTGTGGTGAAAACAGTTTGAGATCCCAGCTCTTTACACTCTTTGTTCCACATCCTTTATGTCCAGAAAAAGGAGGTAATAGGTCTGGTAGCAACAATCCTTTCTTGGCATTTGGTTTTCCATGCATTTTACCCAGTCGTGTAATATACCATTTGTTATATAAACTCTAAATATCGCTGGACTTATGACAGATCTTATATTCTTTACATGTACTTCTCTGTTTCATTTCTCTTGTCCTGCAGCCAGTCAAAACAAGCCATACATCAATTCTCCAGCAAATTGAGTTCTGCTTTTATGAAAAACCTTAATTCATATCGTTGGTGTCCCAGGCAACCCACTCAAGTCAGAGTACTTTTTTAACCAGAGAGTAAAAACTGGTGTCAGATTATTATAAACCAGATATTGTTCATGGGATCTTTGCTGATTTTTATTCTGTGTAGGGTATCACAGTATGTATTTTTAGCTCACCTTGAAGAGGCCAAAAAAAGGGGGGAATTTCCAATTTCCAACTTGTACAGAATGCTTGCAACACTGATGATGTGCTTTCATGTTCTAAAAACAATTTTGAGTTATGAGTTAGCTTGGCGGTAGGCAGGGATGTTGAAATTGAAGAGACAGAGGGTAGTCCTTTGTTTAGCACTGGGTAAAATTGGGAGAATAACAGGCAAAAATGAACGCTTTTCACATAAATCCACATATTCACCTCACAACATCTCGGCAGTCCTGAGGTTGTTATTGTCTGCTCATAGGAGAAAGATTTTCTATTTCAAGATGAATTTATTCTCCGCAATATCAATATCAGGCCACTTTCATAACATTCAACCTCTGATTTCTCGATTTGAGCTCAGTAACTTATGACATTCTGCTAGTAGAGGGAAGTTTGTCTTTCTTGTCCAACCTCCCATTTGTGTTTATATCCCCAGGCTGGTCATTACTACTTCCTTTTGTTCACCCAATCCATGGATAAGTTACGCTTTTTGCTCATCATCCTCCTTGCCTTTGGTCTCCTGGTTGTGTATGGTAAGTCAGCAGTCAAAACGGGGGGGGGGGGGATAAATAACTGTAAATGACCTTGGACAAAATACCCTTTATATTACAATGTAAGTATGAAGACAGTGGAATGGGGAATTTGTATATTAGTGCAGACTAGAGAGACATGGATGAAATGTTTTAACCCACTGCATTGTTGGATTTGATTAAAGACATTGGATTTGACTGTGTAGATTCTAGATCTACATTCTAGACTCCAAAGGAGAGAAGTTCCACACCTGGCCAAAATAGCTTCAAAAGGTTTTTAAACCTCCACGTGTTGCTAGTAAACAGTCTGTGGTGTCAGGGAAAATTAAACATTTTACCATCTGTTGGAAAATACTTTGAAAGAGGCATATAAAAATAAGGTAAAGCCCATGACGTGATACATTTCCTGAAAGTAGAATGAATAAACTGTAACATGATAATTTTTTTTCTTATTTGTTGACATAATTATTTTGACCTTGACCTTGAGCCATTGACCTAATAACAAATCGCAATTCGGCTTATTAAATGGGCTATAGCACCACAGAACAAAATTTACACCTGATTTAATTGGCCCCCGTGGGAGATAGGGTTAATCTAGGGTGCAATTTACAGTGAAAGTTAGGATGAAATGTAGTTTCCTCAAGTTACAATATTAAGACTTCCTGTTAGCATCAAACCTTTTGTGGCTATTTTGACCCTGTGGTAGCAATAACTTTGCCCAATTCTTTATGTATATTCATTTCTCTTGCACTATAATAATCGTGTGTCCAATGTTTTGTAAATTTAATGTCATCAAAATCATCTTGTTTGACTTCTAAGTAATATAAAGTGAAAAATATAAAGTGAACTTTTATCTTATTTCATCTCAGCAGTCTCTGTCCAGCAGTTTATGAGTTGCTCTTTCTTCTTATTATTGATCTTGTTTTCAGGACATTGTGTTTCTTTAAATACTCTACTTGTCTTTCATAAGTGTTTATCTCTTTGTTTTCTACCAGTGAAACAAAACTTTGGTCTGATTGAGCGAATTGTCATGGGCTTTTGGTTCACAGTCTCTGCCATAGTTTGTTCTGTAAGTATCTCCAGCTTTAGAAAGAAGTTTTGAATGAGGGCTTGATAGCAGTTGTCAAAATAGGAAATCCATATTGTACTGCCATAGGGTTCACCAGTATCTCGGAAAATTCTATCAACCCATAACTTTGGCCACAAGTTTGCCTCATTTCTTGGCTTGACCCTGTAATGATGGATAGAAAATTTATTATTATAACTCTTCACTATGAGTGACAGACTCACCTACTGGTCTCTATACTCTAATTATAGTAGTGAGTAGTGTTAATGATTTAATGACGCAGGAAAATGCCTGACATACTTCTGCTTAGGGTTTTTTTCTGAAATCTTGAGGTCTACTGTTGAAGACCGAAGAAAACTTATCACAAAAGTGAACAAATTTTTTTTTATTTTCTTTATCTCAGTTCATACTGACAGCTATCTGTACAGTATTTTGCTTAGTTACTCTCAGCAAAGAAACTTTAATATCCTGGAAAAGCACTTGATAGGTTGAAATCCATATGTGGCTACGTCAGTTTTATTTTATGATTTTATTTTTTATTTTTTTTTTATATCTGTAAGGCTATGTACCCTGCCATGTTTACAAGGATAGCCTTGTGTTGCCTGTTCCCTCAGTGTCTTACAGAAAGATCTAAAATATCAACAGAAATATATGCAACACCTAGTTTTGACAGTACTGAATACAAAAATTTGACTCTGATGACTTGACACTGTTCCACTTTCCACTTTGATTGTGCCAAAAAATTTTTGTTCATCTAGGCCTGTGAAATCTGCCTTATGGTAAAAACATCTTATTGCAGAGAACTGGATCATCCAATTGCAAAATGAGGCTTGAAATCATTAAATACAAGAGTCTTTAGGGTTAAAACAGAAGAAAGGGATAAAATTGTGTCATATTATATATTACATCTGGAAGAGAACTCATAGCCATCATGGGAGATTTTTTAAAAATAAGCCCTGCGACTTAAAGTTTATTATTCCATTCTTACCACATTTGTACAATAACGTCAAGGATAATAAGCTTTCTTTGGGTTTGTGTACATAGAAACACAGATCCATATGTAACAATGTTGTGTACCAAATTTCATATGGATCCATTTGGTAGTTTTCGAGTTAATAAGCCTTTTGTGGATTTTCTTGCATTTTTATAATATAGAATTGTTTTCTTACAAATATGGAGAATGAATGGATTTTATTTCTCTTTCTCTCTCTCACTTCCTCCTCACGCACCCCTACACATATTCACAAACTACACCTGTTCACACTAATGTATACATACCACCACACACACACATACATATACATCTGCACAAATATCCACATTTACTGCACACATTCACGCATATCACATTTATCCTTATATATCAACCACATATACATACCACACTTATCAACTGATTCCCACACATACATATACCCACATTCACCCACATACCCACATTCACCCACATGCCCATCTCCCTCTTATTCACACCCACACATACACACACGTGCCCCCCCTTCCCCCCTCACACACACACACACACACAGGGCCTGTGGCTGTACCATCTGTATGAGCAGTTTGACCAGCACAATGCTAACATCAAGTACGACACTCTGAGCCGCCCGGTGGAGGGCTACTTTGCCAGGGAGTGGACTTGGGTCAGCTGGGCCATAGCCGGCTTCCCCTACGTGGGGATTTTACTGGGCGCCATCCATGCCTGTTTCTCTGCCTGCAGGGAACCCTCACATGTAAGTCACCCACCCTCTCACCGAGGATGAGCTTTAGATTCTGTTACAGGTCCTTTTGTTTCTTTTTCAGTATCTCAGTAATGTTAGAACTAGTTCCAAGACAAAAAAAGAAAAAAAAAAAAAAAGCAAAGAAAAAGGAAGGATAAAGGGGAAAAGAAAAAAGGAACAACAGAAAAGAGAGGGGGGGGGGGAGAAAGAAAGAATAAAAAATGAAAGAAAAGAAACAAAAAAAAAAAAAGGAAAACTTGATGTACCAACTTGTGCTGAGCAACATTGCAAAGATTTACTTTTCATGCTGACACTTTCAGTTACTGCTATACCTTAATTGATTGTGCTGTTTTCAGTGATTTTAGTAGAATCCAACCTGTATCTTTACTTATATGATCAAAATTTGGACAAGTATTATTCATAAACATGAAAATTGGTGTTACTTTTTTGTTTGAAATTGATTAACATCAACTTTTTCATTTTGAAAACACAGATGAAATAGAAATTTTTTCCAGTATTGATTTTGATTTTGTTTTTGTTTTCCATGTTAATCACTTGATCACCCTCATAGAAATGTTTTTTGTATCTAAAATTGTCGCTTCAAATGTGCCTAGGATATATATATTAGATATGATCTAAAATTGTTGCTTCAAATGTGCCTAGAATATAGATATTAGATATGATCTAAAATTGTTGCTTCAAATGTGCCAAGAGTATAGATATTAGATATGATCTAAAATTGTTGCTTCAAATGTGCCTAGAATATAGATATTAGATAGGATCCATAATTGTTGCTTCAAATGTGCCTAGAATATAGATATTAGATATGATGTATGATACGATGACATGATCATCTGAGATAACTTCCCGCTGGAGGTTGAAAAGGGAAATATATACCATGATCAAGTTGTTGGTTGTCCATGGGAGGCCAACCATGATGGCGAAAGTGTGTCAGCGGTGGGAGTATATGTGGCTATCCAGTGACTTTTTTTCAATGTACTCAATGGTCCTCTGGCTTCCTGTGGGTAGAGAAGCCCAAATATCTAGCCTTCTCAGATAAGGGCGAGCATATTTCAAAGGTCCTATGCATACGCTATGCATGTTAAAGAACAAGCGTTACAGATATGGGTTGTTAGGAGATATGGTCTTGTGTCTTTTTTTGCCAAATGCAAGCGGTGTAAGACCAGCTTTGTAAGAAAGAAAATCACTTTACTCTTTTGTAGAAATATAAGTAATATAGAAATCTGCAAAATTCATCACATGCTGAAAATGTTTTTTTCTCATTGTAATAGCTGGCTCATAATTTTTTACTCCATATATTTCAAATAACAAGAGGGAAAAAAAAATACTTTGTTCTCTCTTTGCAATGCTTTTCATACACTCATTGTACCTGACAAAGGGAAGCAATGTATATGGTTCAAAAAAAAAAAGGTTCATTGACACAGCAACTGCCAACAGTTTTAAGCCAAAATTAATGTTGCCTTACTGCGAGTGTTAAGCAGTTGACTGGGGGAGCCCAATTTCTAATATGGGCATTCAAGTGATTTATGTGGACAATTTATGAGTTGTATGTCACTTTTTCTACCAAATTGAGTTTGACTATGAAGTAGAAGGTTAATTCATAGACTTTCATATGGTGAAAAAAGTTTTGAGTTCGCTTGATTATAGCGGGAGATATTTGCAAATTGAATACACTCCTCAACTCTAAGGAAAATTGACATTTTCACCTCAATTGGCAGTTCAAAATTAATAAAAGAGTAGGCTTAGTGCCACTGTCTGGACGAAATTCCAAATTTCTACACACAAAATTTTTCAGCAAAAATTGGCAACTTGTGAAAAGTCAAGATAATTCTACTTTCTTGGAATTGATAGGCTTAAGAAAAACAGATCAATCTTCTCTTATTCAGAGGTGAATTTTTAACAATTTTGAAAAAAAATATTTTTTTATTTATTTATTTATTTTTTTAAGTTTCTGCATTGCAAAAAAAAAAAATGGATATTGCACCATCTTCATCACATTTAGTCCCTGTTTTCTCTGTTCGAATTCAGCAACTTATGGCCCAGTTTGACTGGCCAGAAGGTGTATGAGACAACATGATGAAATCAGGCGTCCTTAAAGCTGAGGCGACCATAGAAATAAAGTGTTTTTCAGCAGTGAACGAATTGTCAATGCATTTTTTTCTTCCTCACAAAACCCTTCTACATCAATGTAAAAATGTATTTCAGTGTTAAATTTACTGAAATAGATTGAGTAGAGGCCCAAAAATTGTAATTCAGTGGCATGGCCCTAACAAAAATTAATTACAAAAGTGATCGGCCATTTTCTCAATGAATTCCACTGCAGCAGCAGGTTACCCCCATCATCTTTAATTGCCAATAGTTTGACTTCTGATTAAGGTAGTCCAACACTTTTTTCAAAGACAGAAAGGGAAATGAATAACCTTTATGGTGATATCAGTAACTCCATATGCCCAAAATTTGAGGATTTCATTGTGTCGTATCTCATATGTGCATTGATGATTTTGTTCAGTTTTTTTCCTTTTTTTGTCCGATCTCTGATTATGAGAGAGCTAACTTTCTCTTGTTGTTGTATCTGTCGACAGAAATGCAGCAAGCTGTGCTGTGGTGTGACAGAACGAGTACGGGAGCAAAATGGAGATGACTTTGCACCTCCACCGCTCTTACCCTCGGAGCCGAGTGCTCCGCCATACATGTACAGCTATATGGACAACTCGCTCAACGGCAGTGGGCGCCGCGATGACTACCATCTCGACCACTACAAGCTGGACTACGACCCGCCGGAGACAGAACCTCTCACTCGCCATGATCGATCCACTCGGATCTGATGCGTTACTTGGGGACCATTTGTATCATTAATGTTATCTTCTACACATTTCTACACAATGTAGTAGTCAGCGGATGTGTGTTACATAGGGTGAAGAAACACCAGAAAGGAGAGCACAATATAACACATTTCATTGCTCTGCTTGAGGAGCATTTGTCCAAAACATCAGGTGTCTTTAATTTGCTGAGTGCTTGATATCACAGGAAGTAAATCCAAGGAATTTTTATAACTTGTTAAAAGTAAAATTGTATTAGAGGACAGCTCTGTTGGTAAAGCTTGAGATTAATTTTGAAGCAGAGAAGCTAGCAGAATAGAAAGGTAGGGTGCAGTAGGATAGGTTAGGGTAGGTTAGGATAGGATAGGGTAGGGTGGGGTAGGATGGGTTGGGATAGGTAGGACACGGTAGAGTAGGATAGGATGGGATAGAAGAGGATGGGATGGGATAGGGAATGATTATAAGATAGGACAGTATGGGAATTATCTGGGTAGGATGGGACAGGGTAGAACAGGACACAGTGAAATGGGATATGATAATATAAGGCAGGGCGAGATAGGACCATCAAGGTTGGAATGGAGCAACATGAGGAAATGACAGTACTTCCAGTTATCCGCATTTGTGTGGAAATCCATTGGATTTGGGTTTCAACTGAACATCATACACTGCAAGCTCTTGATTTAAATCTATTTATTCATTTGCATTACTTATATTTGCCCTGAAATATACAAAATGCAGGAAATCGCCTGATTTAGCTTTCTGATACCCTAAAATTCATTTTGGGCCGGGGGGGTTCGCCCCCAGCTGGGATGCTGTCCCTGAACTCTGCCAGGAGTCCTAGGCGGCCCCCTGGACCCTTGACCTGGCTAGTAAATCCCCCCTTTTTGCCTTTACCTGTTGGGAGAACTGAAATGACCAGTGCTCGGAGCTAAGATGGACAGTGGACTGAAATGAAGGGAGGTTATCCTTGATCAGTAAATCTACAGAAAGTCTAGGGTGGGATAGGACAGAATAGAACAGGCTAGGATATTGTTGGATGAGACATAGCAGAGTAGGGCAAGACTTCAGTGGAAAGAAATAAGATAGAACACGATAGGATAGGATGGAATTAACTCTCTCACTATCACTAGTATCAGACAGTTTTCCATGTTTCGTCAGGGCCATTTCAGTTGCTAGTGTTTTGTAATTTTAAATATTTGGCTCTCTTTCATAGAAAGCTCATCATGTTTTATATCATTGGAAAGAAAATTGGATGCAGAATAAGAACTTATAAATAGGAAAGTCGAAAAAAAATGGATAAATAAACCTGAATTGGGAAAAGCAGGAAAACAAACCAGTAGTACAGCTTTCTGTGCCAAAGTTGAGCCGATATATCGGCTCATTCTAGTCAAAGAGTTAATAAGATGTTATAAGATAGGACAAGACAAATTTGGACAAGACTGAATTGTTTAAGAAAGATAGGATAGGATAGGATAGGACAAGTGAAAGATAGGATGAAAAAAAGGCCAGATAAGATAGGACTGTAGAGGATGTAACAAAGAATTATCGGTTAACTCGGAGAAATGCCCCTCAAGTAGAATTGTGCTCATTTTTTTACTTCCGCCAACACAACATTTAGCACAAAACATTTTTTTTTTGTCATATGCCATATGCTGGTCTACCTATGGTGGCTCTCTGTACGTTGTATGTGACAATGACCGTATGTTATGGTGTCACTTTATGTTGTATGTAATAGTGACAGCATGTTACAGTGTCACTCTGTACATTGTGACAGTATATTATGGTGTCACTCTGTATGTTATATATGACAGTGACAGTATGTTATAGTGTCATTGTACATTGTATGTGGCAGTGATGGTATATTATGATGTCGCTCTGTACATTGTCTGTGGCAGTGACAATAGGCTGTGGTGTCATTCTGTACGTTGTAGGTGACAGTGATAACATATTTGTATGTGAAAACTGATGGCGATTTGGAACATTGTGGTTTTCTACCATCTCTTGCCAATCCTCTCTAATGGCTTGTAGCTGAGAGGGGTGGGGTGGGGGGGGGGGGGGGGGAGCTTTTCTTTTTTCTGTTCT
>JBCAUA010009693.1:0-13205 GCA_038406235.1 Peronia verruculata | reverse complement strand
CACTCACTCACTCACTCACTCACTCACTCACTCACTCACTCACTCACTCACTCACTCACTCACTCACTCACTCATATCTTCACCTCCTCTCTCATCCTCCAGTTGCACTGTGTCTCTGCTAGTTAATGCCCTAGGCTTTCAGAGTTGTTTACTTATCTTCACTTCCTTATGTTTGTTTGTTTGTTTATCTGTTCATGTCTAGATCTGTCACTGACTGCCATTGTATTGGTTTATCTGTTTATCAGAGTAGTGAGCAGGT
Organism: Peronia verruculata; assembly: GCA_038406235.1. Taxonomy (NCBI): domain Eukaryota; kingdom Metazoa; phylum Mollusca; class Gastropoda; order Systellommatophora; family Onchidiidae; genus Peronia; species Peronia verruculata. The sequence continues at coordinate 12,946 of JBCAUA010009693.1, read as the reverse complement.
GAGAGAAGTTCTGGAGAAATGTGACATCATCTCTGACATCCAGGCTTTCATAGACGCCTTTGGTACTGGGGAAGATCATCCAGGTATGGACAGGACATGGATGGTTGGATGGATAGAGGGATGGATGGATAGAGGGATGGATGGATGGAGAGAGGTATGGATGGATAGAGGGATGGATGGATAGATGGATGGTTGCATGGATGGATAGAGGGATGGATGAATAGAGGAATGAATGAACAGATGGGTGGACAGATGGATGTATAGATGAACGTTCAGATAGACGGATGACTGGATGGATGGGTGGATAGATGAATGGATAGATGGATGGATGAATCTTCACATGGATAAACAAATAGATGTGAGGATGATTGTATATATGGACAGATAGTCGAACACATTACATAGTGAAAAAGAAAAGTTTAGCGATTGTATGAAAATGACATACACATACACACACGCACATATAAAAAAAACAAAAACTGGCAGATTCATCACACGAAGTCTTTGCTGGGTGGCTCATTGTCTGTCTGTCTGTTTGTCTCTGCAGAGAAGTACGAGTTCAGACACTACCAGACTTACTCCTCCTCTGACCACGACACAGACAGCATCCACAGCAACAACAGCGACCCCTTCAACCCCTACAGCCTGGCTGAAGAGGTGGATGATGACAGTGGGTCAACAACAACTGCCTCCAAATTTGCCACTCTGCAGAAACTCAACTTTCCCAAAATGTTAAAGAAAGCCAAAGCTTCATCCTCTTCATGATCTTCATGTAGGCAGCTGTGAGGAGGTCATACACAGCCCCAGTTTGCCTTGAGATCGCCTTAAGACAATTTGAGATATCCTTGAAGGATATCTATACCATAAATCTGCAGTCAAACCCATAAAAAGTTTATGGACTTGAAAACTGCTGAATGTATCCATCTGAAATTTGGTACACAGTATTGTTACATAAGAATCTGTGTTTCCACCCACACGAAGTCTAAAAAAGCTTACTGTGTAACTATGTTTGCGGTTATTCTAAAAAGGTGGTGGTAATTGAATCGTAAACTTGCGAGAGTATTTGATCTGAATTGTACTTTGATAGAATGAATCGGTCAAAACACCAAACATGTTTTCTTTGAATAACGTTCAATTTAATCATCCAAAATACTAATCATCAAGATGCGCACGCTTGCCATACACTTTGAGTCACAGGGCAGTGTCAGTTTGACCTGTGTTTGTTTAAAACAATCTCCCACAAAGGCTGGGGGTTCACTGCTGTCATATTTCCTTATTCAAGTTTTTTTAAAGTTGGATATTCTCTAAAGTCACCTTAAATGACCTGCGTTTCGCCAGGCTTCAGATGCCTTAAAGGATATGCCTTGAGATGTCCGCCAGCTTAAGATATACACATAGCAGTCCCCAACCCTGGACCGTTCAATGTTTGACAATTTTACTGTCACAGGAGGTGGGAGGGAGGCAGTGTGCGTAGATAGTGGTAATATGTAACATACGTCCATATGTGTATCTGTACGCGTGTTCAAACGTTTCTTATTGTGAATAAAAATAGATTTCTGTCACCGTGATTCACATGACAAGTAGCATAATAATAAAAAGAAATTAAAAAATCGTTAGACTCAGATAGTAAATAAATTGGAAATAATTAAACATTTCTTGTGCGGCCCGGTACCAAATTGATCCGCTGACTGGTATTGGTTCACGGCCCGGGGGTTGGAGATCAGTGCACTAGATGATGCACAATATGGTTAACGTCGTTTTGTCTTTCAGCCCCTTGCAAGTTGTTGTCTTGACTACAGTATGTCATCTACCAGTCCGGAAAAATTGATGCTTGCAAGTAAAGTTGTGATTTTGTAGAAAATGTAAAATGTGATTTTCACTTGGGTAGTAGAACCATGGTTGTGTTTGGAGCATTTATCTACGTAGTGACACAGCCTAATGTCGATGAACTCTTAGTAATGGCCTCAGTTGGAAGTGTCTGGGTGCCGAAAGATCTTATATAGGCTGCTGACATTTTGATTTGATTCTGATATTTGCTGGCAGGACCTGTGCAGTATGTGAACATGGCAGACATGGGCCAAATATAGGTGAAATACAAGTCAAATATAGGCCAAATGCAAGTCAAATACAGGCCAAATACAGGATAAATAGAGGTTAAAGATGGGTCATATACAGGTTGGATACTGGCCAATAACAAGCCAACTACAAGCCAAATATAGGTCAAATACAGACCAAATACAGGCCAAAATACAGGCCAAATACACGCCAACATATAAGCCAAATGCAGATAAAAAACAGGTAGGATCTCAAGGCAAACCTGTGTCGTGCACGACTCCCTCAACTTTGCAACCATCAAGCTGCCCAGCATACAGATATGTGGACCAATATATATTTGACATGGAAGTTGTTGTCGCCTGTGATCATTGGCACATCATTACAGACAGAAAATGCTAAGCCTGAAATGCGAACAAGCTTCCGTTCTGAATGTCTTCTGTTTGTGCTGATTATGCTGTCTGTTTGCCGACTTCCTCTACACTGTCCATGAGAGAGCTGGACTGGGATGGATTTTCAGCTGTCTTGAGTGGACTACAAAGAAAACAGACAGAAATGGATGCGGCTTCTCCACTTTGAATAAATTGATTTTCACATTTTGTTATTAATGGTTAAACCCTTTCCATATGGAGAATAAAGAAACTCTGGAGTATCCAACGGCCCATTTCTGCACGTTGTGGACAGAAAAATGTCACAGCTCTGTCTTAAAGTGATATCCTACTGGTGTCGATGTTTTCGAAACACTTCAGGACATTTCAAATGTTAAAGGATCATCATAATACCTGGCCAATCTTGTGTGGTAAAAGTGTACTGACTGAATAGGTTAGTATGATTTGTTTTCTTAAATAAAATTTGGAGGTTAGTTGCAGGAGAGGCTGAATGTTCTTCCAGTTATCAGTATGGCACCCAAGTACATGCAGCCTTAGTGATGTGTTTCATTTTGTTGTACTGTGCAGTCTTTCAACCCTAGAAACAGGATTATCACAGCTTTGAAATTTGATACATGCTCTGATCTTCAAGAAATTTGTTTAGGATTTTGTTGTTTGTTTGTTTTTTTTTTTTTTGTAAACTGGACTTAGGATGCCTTTCTTGAATTGATTTTTAAGGCCAAAGGCTCTATATCAGGTCAAATGTTCACATCGGACCGTTGAAAGTTTTTGTCCATATCTGAGAGGGCTAGATGTCAGACTTCTCTCCCCAAAAAGACAGGAGATTGTTAACTGACAAAGTAGTTTTGAATGTTTTCAACTACCTAGGTAGGATTGGAACTATGGATAATTTTTTTGAGAGCCAAATCTCCTTTGTCTTCAGAAAATAGGTTAGAGTTAAAATGCTGATAACATTATTTCCTTGCAATACCTTCGATATTCTTCAATACCTTGGACAGATTAATACTGCAGATCTATGTTGACAACGGACTGACAACGGGCTGTCCAAAGGCTTTCTGAAGATTAATCTCTCAATGTATGGTTTCCGCCTAGTGAAAGAGAAGGGAGATAACCGTTGAATAAGTTAGATATATGTGCACATATGAATTATACCCCTTGGCAAGATGGTCAGTAAGGCAAAAACCAAACTTTTCTCCATTTTTTTTCCTTTGATATTTTGATCGCGAAAATATCTGACGAAATTATTATTAATGTCAAGAAAATTTTTCACTTACATCTTAAATTTTATTTTTCATAATTCTTCCTAATCTTTCCCATGGGGAGCATTTCACACAGAAGTGAATTTTTTTTTATTTTCACACAAGTGATTTTATTATTTATTTGTTTTCATTTGTTCAACAGCTTCTGTGTTTAGCAAAGGGAGATAATTGGACTATTGACCATAAATAAGAAAAAGAAGACTCCCTATTGTGTTTAGATTGACCATTGTCACCAGCAGAATTGTGCGTTAGTTGTCATATGGCAGTTCTTGACAGACAAAAGTCACATCACAATCAAGATCTATTGCATTAGCGGAACAAGCCACAGTTTTGCAATCATTCCTTTGAACAGATTGATAATAATGATTTTTCAAAGTTGTAGTGATGTAAGGTTACAGGGGGGTGGAGAAGGAGGGTGCAGCGTAGTGACTCTGTGGTTTTGCGTCCGCTTCAGGGTGAAAATAACTCGCGTTAGTAAGGTTGCAGGTTCTGGCTGACTCGCGCCCTCTCATTGGGAGATGGAAGGACACGAAGATTGAGAGACCTGCATTTTTATCAGTGACTCAACAGTCCCCTGGCTTCCTTTGGGTGGGGAAGCCCAATGTTTAGCCTTCTCAGATAACGGCGAATATATTTTGGAGGTCCTGCATCCCATGCGTACATTACCGGTACGCACATTAAAGAATCCTCAGCAGTTCAGAATTGATGGAAGAGCAGGTTGTGTGCCACTGTCTGGGAAAAATTTTCAGATTCCAAATTTCTACTCACAAAAAAATTCTCAGCAAAATCAGACAACCTCTTAAAAAAGCCGAGATAATCCTACTTTCATAGGATTGAAAGGTATAAGAAAAAAAAATGTAGGGTTACATAGTCTTTGTTTTTGCCAGATTACTTCTCTTTGCTAGGACCAGGAGATATAACAAACACACATTGAAAAGGAAAAAGAAAAAAAATCACATTTCCTATTATTATTCCAAACACGCTCAGCAAGAAAATTGGAAACATTCATTGAGAATTTGTTTTCCTGCTCATTATGATGTTTTCCTTAATTGTTTGGTTTTTGTTTTGCTTTGCATATTTCTAATGATATGAACAAAACACATGCTTTTTTTCTCCACATGTAGGCCTATGTAGCAAAGGGACTGAAAAAAAAAAAGTTTAGTCACTCGCCACTGATAGATAGCTTTGTGCCGTAATCGCCCCTCAGCAAGCTCAGGACTTATATAGGAAGGGTTTCAGGGCAAAGCATCACAAATGCCATTTCTGAAAATTTTGAGTTATAGCCCTCAGCACTGGCAATGCTGATGGTGCTATATGGTAAAGACTTTCCTTTTCACCAAATGCGACTTGTCCTTCCCGAAAGTATTCAGAGAATTCTAGTACTTAATGATACATTACTAACTACTGGTTTCATTTTTTCTGCAAATGGCGATTTTGGATATGTCTCATTTTGCCTGGAAACCTTCATGTACAGTTGTTCTTAATATTTTTGCACTCATGACCCCTTAGCTAAAAGCTTGTGACCCATTGCTCATTGTCTTTTCTCTCCACAGTACAAATCCAGATCAGTTGTTACTCATCTATCAGAACCCATTGTACCCATTGTACCCATGCTATTAGTTTGACACATACAATGTCACATTTTGATGTGCTGCTTTGTTTTATGCCTGAGATATGTCTGGTTGTTCTTTCTGCATGGTGAGCAAGACTGCCATATTGTTATTTTTTTGATATGATGCATTATGGAGAAACTTACTTGAATGGTTTTGAACTTTTCACCGTTAACATTTTATCTCTGGTGAGCTGCTGACAGCGACTCATGGTCACTCTGGAAATGCCAGGGATTCGCTCCCAGCGGCTCAAGCATTCGCACCATTTTGCACTTCTGCCACGTATGACAACATTGTTTTTTGCGACAACATTTGTATTTGCAGCAATTAAAGGCACCCAGATTTGGCAGGTTAGAGTTTTTTTCACTAACATTATAGTTATTAATGAGCCTATTGCTTCTTAGTGGTCAAAATAATCCCAATGGTGTATTTGCTACCCGATGTTCTTAGGACTGTAAAGAAATGTTTCACAGGGCTTAAATAGATTTTACTCGTCTTCATCCTAAATCTTGCCCTAACTCACCTTTGACCCTGAATCTAACCTTAATTTTAAATCTGAAAATGATCACAGCTCTCAGAGGCCAGAATCCAGATCTAGAATCTACCAGATCTCATCCAATGCCCAAGCGATGCAATTCGATTGGTCAGAAAGGAAAACCTGGTTGCAAGAGATCCTTCGGTCTCTTTAATCACTTGGGTTGCAAAAGTGCGTATTATTTTAGTGATAGTAGTATTATGTCACAATATATGTGAGAGAGAAGTAAAAGAGAGAGAATTATCGTGGAGCAGTTTTGGACAAATTCAAACAGTCGGATGCTCAGTGTGAATCCAACCACAGCTTCCTCTGAGGATGTCAAGTTTTGCATATGAATGTGAATGACAGGCAAGATTGTCATGTGTCAGACTGGTTTTGAAAACGCAAAGAATTGTATGAGAAATATATGAGATGTGACGCCATGAAACCAGACTCTCGTCAGATTTTGAGCATGTGGCATTGATGGTATCATTGTAAAGATTATTCATTTCCCTCTCTGTGTGAAAAAATGATTGTTCTACCTTAAATAGTTGTGGTACTGGCAATTAAAGATGAGGGGGTGGGGGGGGGGGGGGTGTGGCCTGTTGCTGCCGCTAAATTTATTGTGAAAATGGCTGATCATTTTTGTAAATCCTTGTCAAGCCTTGTTAGGCCAGGCCACTAAATTACAATTTTGGGGCTTTTACTTGATCTATTTAAGTTAATTGACCTCAGAAATGCATTTTTAGAATGATATAGAAGGGTCTGGTGACGAAAAAAAAACGTGTTAAAAATTCATTCACTGTCAAAAAAATGCGTGATTTCTCCGGTCACCTCAGTTTGATGAGCTCTTGATTTCATCATGTCGTATCTCATATGTACATTTTTAACACCTTCTTCCTCATCACAAACAATGCTAGACAGATCTGGATTCTGGACACAGTGTTAGTATTTAGAATATCCCCTGCTTTTTGAGTCATATCTATAGACAAAACCAGGCTCTATGTTTGAAAGTCACAGAAAGCTGTTGGAAATAAGTTATAAATGTTGAACTGCTATCCTGTAAAAAAAAAAAAAGAAAGAAAGAAGAAAATGCCTTATTGCACAAGGATGGATGTCTGGGAAGAAAATGTATGATTTTTTTTTTTTGGCACCGGTAGTGATGACGACTGTGATAAAGTTTTCCTGCCAAACTAAGAGAAGTTAGCACTTTTGTTTTGAAAATTACCAACATTTAATCCACTTTGTCCCTCCATCATTGTTTACTCTCATGCTTAGCATTATTATTGTTTACTTAATCTTATGTGTATGTGTGCTTGCATTATTATGTGTATGTGTGCTCACTGGTATGGGGATGAGTGTAAATGTTTATATGTGTGTATATGCAATTTATTAGAAAGATGTTCATAAATTTGCAATTTGAGTGAGATAAGAATGACAGACAATCCTGTTTGCATAGAATCAATCATGTTTATGGGAACTGAAAGCCAAAATGAGATCTGGTAATAAAAGATATATGTATGTGATAACTTTTGAGACATATTGTACGTTACGTTCTAAGTTTCGCTGACTATGTTGTTTTCAGATATGTAAATATTGCAATATTGCGTCACTGTTTATCACGATACAGGATCACATCTTGTTTACAGCTGCTTATGACTAAGGATTGATTAACACTAGTTTTGCAGATTTTGAAATATAAAAACATTTAGGATAATTATATACTGATTTGTTTTTTGTTTAACGTTTTACTTGTGTTTACAAAATTTGGATTGTCAATCGAATGATAAGTTTTGCTTGGCTGTTTGATGAGTATCTGATGTCAGGAAACACCCGCATGAGGTGACCAAACCATTTGATTTTCTGGTGTTTAATGTATTTAAAAACTGGGTGTTATTCCCACCATATTTCTGATTATCTTGTTTCTAATCATATCTTATCTGTTTCTGTCTGCAGCTCGCCTCAGACAGTTCATTTCACAATGATTAAGAATAACTACATAAAACAACAACAACAACAACAACAAACAAATGACGGTACAACAACAATACTAACAGTAGCATACAGCTCTACAATACCAGTGCAGGTAGCAGAAAATTTACACTGAATTGTGTCAATATATCAGACAGTGTCAGTTCTATTTTATTTCTAATACAAACGTTCACATCTGACCAGCAATACAGAATCATATATAACACTTAGGGCTGTAGAACAAAGAAGCCTACACACAGAGGTCATTTGTTCCAGTAAAATTTAAAAAAAAAACCCGGAAAGTTACAGTATCTGAAGTATATGGTAATAAACACTCCAACAGAATATCAAACTTTTGGTCGGTAAGTAAAATTATTAATTGACAACACTGATAAGCTACAAATACATGTACCATGTATTTGATAATACAGTGGCCTCCCTTAGGTGTTCCCTCCTTATCAAAGCTGATGAGATCTATGAGGGCGTCCGGTGTGGACTAAATCATAATTTATTAATTACTTATATTTCATATTATTAAGACATATTGACTCGTCAAGTAGTATAAGATTATCAGGGGAAGTCTAACATAGAACCCACAGAGAACAAGGTCCACAGACAGGTCAAGCAATACTTGGAGACATGATGTCGTGGCTGAGATAAAGAAGACAAGACTGACTTGGTAGGGGATTTGGAGAAAATTAGAGGACTGGAGAAGGTGGAGATTGTTTCCGGAGGATCTGTGCTCTACTAGGGGTCAAACAGCTGATGATGACGATAATGATGATAATGATTATTCCCCGACGAAGAGCCAAGCGGGCTCGAAAATTTGGCCAGCGACATTAGTTTATTTTATGAACTCAATACCAAGTTTTTTTTTCAACTTTTTTTGATGTATTTGAGTAGTTACCAGTGGACAGTCCTCTTTTTTTTTTGTGTGAAATGATGATGATGATGATGAGTCACATATTATGCCAGACACCAACTATTTTTTAGCCCCAAAAGACTACTACAGTCTTAGGTAAAGTTAACAGGAAACAAGTACTGTTAAATTCACCATGGAACATTCCTATATTAATCAAGGAAAAAAAAATACTACACATGATTCATATTTAGCTGTCAAATAAAAGTAAAAAATTATACTTTAGTACGGGTGATGTGCTGCAGGCATACTATACACACACATATATATATATATATATATATATATATATTTATATATATATAATGTCAAAGTTACCAGCACATGCAAAATTGGATATAGTGAAATGTATTCCTGAAGATGTTGTGACCTGTTCTTGAAGCGGACATATATATATATATATATGTGTGTATCGCATATGGACCCTTGACTTCAGATGGTATACTGGGCCACTCTGTCTTACTTAAATCAGGTTCTAAAATCTCCACTATCACAGAAGAAAGAAATCACATATGAGGCAAAAACGCGCATTGACCACCATGTCTCTACCAGCTCTGATAAGGAGAGTAACAGTCGGAGTCCGCTTAACATGAACTCGCATTATGCGCACATTATGCATATTCAAAGCATATTAAAAGAAAGAACAGCAATACAGAGGTCTGTTTTATCACTGTGCTTGGCTAAATTGGCCATGCTATTGGAAGGAGAAACTGTCTGTGAATGTTACAAGAACACAAAAATAAAAACATTGTGTGTTCGACCAATGAAAGCAAAAACGGGAACAAATAGAAATAACCAAGAGCTATGAAACATTTGTCGTATAATGAAATAAGTGATAATTTTATGACAATATCGGACATATGCCCAAATAATAAACGTTGACAGAGCCTTTTTTTTTTAAATTGATGACAGTAAAGGATGGCCTTTTTTTAAAAAAAATGATGACAGTAAAGGATGACCAAATAAACTTAAAAACAATGATAGACGAACAATATCAATAACGATAATAAAATAGTACGAACTGCTTAAAGACATACAGCTTATAAAATAGATTTTGTTCAATAAATTCTGAGGCAACGATTTTTGATTTGGATGTAATATAACGTAAATAGACAGCTGATGATAACATGATAAAGTTGAAAATTATCATCTCCCAATTAAGAAGCCAAACACGAAAGACAATGAAATCATCAGTGAAGTTGCAAAATTAATATAAATCAAAGTGAAGTGAGGTGTCACTTAATTATAAGTCTGGACTGTCTACTTTATTGTTCTCATGTTTTACTTTCTACCTTGATCTGTACTTCAGTATCTTTGGATAGTATTTTGTGTCGTTTAGTGGGCAGTTATGGAGATGCTAAGCAGACAGAGTGATTGTCCTTGCCAATATTGTCTGGGAGCTGGGAAGTCTTCCTGGCCATTTTGAAGTTTGTATAATAGGAGACCCATGAGAGTAAGTTCTGTTCTCGTCTCTGCAGATTTGAATTAGATTGTCCCTTTAATTTTTACTTTAAAATATACGAACGGTTTCAAATACCTCTTAACTCGGAAACTGTCATAGACTAAATAAACCTTTTGTTTGACAATGTAGTGGGGAAAATAACTCCCAAGACCAAGGATCGGAGATATGTAGACAGAGCGGTAGATGTGAAGGTGTTGGTCTTGTATGCAGACAATCAGAACTGAATTGTGCGAGCCAGGTGTAGATTTTGGCTGGATCATTTGGTGGGGCTGTGCTAGGACAAGACATGGTTTGTTAGATTGCGACATGAGAAAAACGTAGTCCATCGTAAAATTTATAATGTAAACGTTCGACTTTGACTGCCAGCGAACACTCGAGGGAGGTAAAGTGAGAGAAAACAAGAAAGAGGGGTGAAAATGGGGAAGGAGAGAAGAGGAGAGAGAGAGAGAGAGGTGATGAACATATTTACAAAAACTAAATAATCATTTTGGAATTTCTGACAGCCAAACTTTCATGCGACTGAAATAATGAGAGGGAGAGAAAAACACATATACGCACAGAGAGAGAGAGAGAGAGAGAGAGAGAGAGAGAGTGAGAGAGAGAGAGTGAGTGAGAGAAAATAAAGAAACTATAGATAACAAGTAGCCTCTAAATAATCAGTAGTAATAAATATCGTATCACAGTGTTGTGATCACAAGAACAACAGTCCGACTGTATTGCTGACATAACACGAACACAGAACAGCGCGGAAATAGAAGATTTTTTTTTCTAGGGATCTTTGGACATTTAGCTGTGACGAGGTTCTTGCTGGCCAACACAAGGGAATGGTGGATCAGGGTTGAAGAATACTGGGAAAGAATGGAGGATGACGATGAAAACGCCAAGAAATGAGATGTTTAAGAGGACAAAGTGAACCAGTCTTTCATGTCAATGCTTATCATGAAAACGATACCCAGTCTGAAGTATTGTCTATCATTGTCATCAGAAACATGTACATCGATAATGGCTACTTTGCTGCAGATTATATTATTTAATATTCTCTTAAAATTTAAGACGTGGCGGCCTCAGGAATGTATAGTTTGCTCATTTGTAAGATTAAAAAGAAATAATAAATTTTCGTTTTCATTTGCGGTAAACAATTAATTATTTCTTTTATTCGAGCAGGTTCTATGGGAATTGTGATTATCAAATGAAGACTCTAGTAGGAAAAGCCAGATAAATCCCATTTTTTACAAAGGGAGAAAAACAGAAAGTATTTTTTCACTGTATACCCTTTTAAAAACTCTTTTTTTTTTTTTTTAGTGGAACTTATCTGGTTTTTCTGAATTATTGTCCTGGTTAACTGAGCTTAGCGGTGTGCTTTATAACGTTGGGCAATAACTAATTTTTCATAAAAAATGTCACATCTGTTTTTTTCCATTGGAGTCTTCAATTGTATTTGAAGTATGGTTCATTGGTTGTACTTAACTTATATATCCCCATAGAAATAAACCACCGTGTCCTAGAAGAGATAGAAAACCACCACCACCACCACAACAACAACAACAAGAAAACAAGTTCATCCACAGGATGAAAAAATAGCGTCAGCCAACGTTGAGACAATCGAAGAGATCGTAGTGAACTGAGACAACTAAAACACGGCAGTTCATCCTCAGAGCAAAAGTTACTGGTCATACATCTCATCTAATAACTACAGTTTGATTTGAAATATCTCCTTGTTTGTTCTGTGAATTAATAAGAGATGAACAGTCACTGACATTGGAAATCTTGCGATTCATTTTGGTTCCAAGAGGTCAGGTAGCAAATTTTATTCTGTGGCTTGTAACCAGTAAAATCTAAAAGTTTTGTTCATTAATCCTAGAAATCGTTAGAGCATAATATGATTAATTTCGAAGAAATATCTGTTTTGTTTTGTGGCTTAATTAAGAATGTCAATTGTGCTCCTTACAGTTTTCTTCACCACCCCTAGAAATCTTAGATAATGTTAATTTGATTTGAACATTTTGTTATTTTATATGTGACTATATAAGAAGTAAAATTAATTCTGCAGTTTGGTATATAAATTTCAGGAGTTTTAGAGCACAAAAAATGAATACGTTTAAACAATGCATTTCCATTTCAGCCCTATGGGTTCTTTCAGTTCAGCCGAAAAATTAATTCATAAGGTTCTTAATATATTAAACGAACATTTATCACTAATACATGTATTATAAATTATAAAGCTCATGAGTAACGTTAAGAGGGATATCAAGGCTGTGATAAAGTTCCGAGAATCGTGTGGAGGAACCGTCCTCAATTTGTTTTCTTTTTCTCTCTTTTTACGCTGGAATTACTGGAATGCTTTGCCTCTCAGTATTTCTGGCCAATTCATTCTTTAAGGATTTTGCCCCATTTCCGAAAGATAAATGGATTGATGAGGACACAGATAGGATGATTAAGCAAACTTGTCGAGATAAAGGCCAAAATGTATGAGAGAAATTTAGAGGGCGCCAAAACTGTTTGGACATCGGTAAAAATGGTCAGATCTGACATACTTATTTTGCTTATGAGCACTGAGATAGGCTGATGATGTCATGTTTGAACCATGAACAGCAGAGTTAGAGATAGTAAATCTGTCAGCCTGTGTCTGTGTGTGTGGGACAGACAGACAGACACACACATATAGATAGATAGATAGATTGGTAGGTAGGTACATAGATAGATAGATAGACAGATAGATAGATAGATAGATAGATAGATAGATAGATAGATAGATAGATAGATAGATAGA
>JBCAUA010009682.1:0-13207 GCA_038406235.1 Peronia verruculata | reverse complement strand
GGAAGCCAGGGACCGTTGAGTCACTGAAAAAAATGCGGGTTTTCGATCTTCGTGTCCTGTCATCCCCCGATGCAGAAGCCGTGAGTCGATCCCGACCGCTTCATAAGCAGACGCCAAACCCATTGAGCCACTGCGTCCCTTATGTCTTTGTGTTATGTTGCAGCTTCCCATTTATCTTTGGGCTGCCCTGATTTTTTTCTTACATTTTTCTCTGATGATGTTCCAAGTTTGGCACCCTTGGGTCTTTGTTGGGAGTATGCATTGATTAAAAAGAAGAAAAAAAAATCTTCCCCCTATTTATAAGCGTACACAGTCACAGAATCTTGTAGTACATGTATTTCTCTGTATTTCCCAGAGATACACTGCAAACCCTTTCTTAATTTAGCCTGCTTGTTTGTTGAATCTTTCATACACACTGTGTAGTCAAGATATTTGTAGTTGTTCACTCTTTCTGTTTCCTCATTTTCGATTTTTACACTGTCTGTATTCTTGTAGTCTGTCATATATTTTGTGTTTCCTTTGTGGATTTTCATAGGTTTGACGAAATAAGACACCTATTATTATTATATAAACTGCTTAATGGTCACGTGAAACGCCCAGTCACATGACGACTGCAGCAAAGCTCTTCTGCATGTGAAAGTAATCTTTAAGTCGATTAGTGTGTCTTTTGTGTGCCAAGAGCTACACAGTGCTAACTGAGTGCGAGATTCACAGCTGTGTTTATCAACACTGCTATGAAACTTAAGACGCAGCTTTCCCCGAAGTCATGCAGTCGATTCATTCTGTTGTGAGTAAAGATTCACCCTCTCTCATATTATTCAATAATAAAACATTAAGACCATAATGATAGGGCTAGAAGTAGAATTAGACTAATCTTGCCTAGTTGTCGTTTGCCCGCGTAGGTGGGAGAATGACAAATTGGCCTATTTATCTTTTTAGGGTAGCCTACAGCAATCTAAATCAAGATCTAGATCTAAATAGATTATGTAAGTAAATCTAGATCTAATCTGCATTCATTTAATCCCCACTACGAAAAAGAAACTCTTTAATAATACTAGATCTAGATCTAGACCTGCCCAATTACAATATTGTGTTCATAAATTTGTGTATGCAGACCAGATCTAGACTGTTTATAAGCACAGCACAGATTTAATAAAAAAAAATATGTTCACCTTAGGAGGCTTAGGCCTTAAGACTCTGACTAGGATTGTTGTCAATATATGCACAGTGTTTCCAAATTCTATTCACAATTCCAAAAGCTGCACCGCAGCTCAGGGAGTTTAAAACTTAACTAACTCTATGGAGTTTCCATGTTTGAACGAGCACACATTCTATGGGCTTGTATTACTAAGTCCAAATCTGTTAACCAGTTGTTGACCTGACATTGATGGAAATATTCTACCCAGTGATAATGAAAAACTTCAGTATTATTGTCCACAACTGTCCTTCATGAAGAAGCCAAATTTGGACACATTCTGTCTTGCAATACAATGGTCTCCACTTCAGAACTCGGCGTAAGATCCTAGTCTGCCTAAAAAAACACCTCCACTATGAAACGGAATTTTTTCTCTATGATTTACCCCTCTAAGAACACCCCCCCCCCCAAGAAAATCAGCCTAAGAATCATTGTACTTATATAATGGTGTAATTCCACATCATATTGTCCACCTGAGAGAAACACCCAGTGCTAGATGTGCAGTAAAATGGGGACAGGGGTGGAGAGAACAGGTAGGCAAAGGAGTGGAAGTGATAGTTGATTTATGACTGCATAATCAGGCCACCCGTAAGCATTTCTTTGTTTGACAACACATGGGATACCACACTCACTCACTGGATAAGGAGGAGTAAGTTTAGCCTCTCACTTGTCAGATGTTTTGCTGCTTCGGTCGATCTGTAAATGCTTGAATCACTCGTGCGATTATCTGTACGCTAGCCTATCATGTTTTCATCAGTGATACCATTATGTGAAACTCACTGGATAATTAATTAAACGCATGGCTGTACCGACGTAAGATCAGGAATTGCTTAATCTCATTATAACATACACACAGGGAAGAAGGCTGTAGTTTTTTGCATCAGTAAATCTGATAAATTATAAAAAAATCATAGTAGTTGAGACAATCTGTAGTCAGATATTTCAATCTACCTATGAACCCATCCGCCCAAGAGTCCGCTTTTTTTTTGTCTCCTGAAGGCCGGATTCTTAAGCAGAGACCATTGTCCTTTGCAAATTTTAAAAATAATTCTGCATTATTATATTTTGACTCATTTCTGTACTGGATTTAGATTTTGTCTGGTTTATTTTATAACAACAGTTTTCTGTTTATGTAGATATGATGTAATACAGTTTGTTTTCAAGTAATCTTTTATTCATAATTTTTTTTTTTTGATTTGTCAACATGCAATTCCATCCTTAAATATCAAATTTGATTTTTTAAATTTTTTTTTGATGTGATGATTCATTGTTAGAAATCATTTCAGTTTCTCTATCTGAATTCATTTAGTTTTTTTACTGAATTGAATTCAACATCTATGTCCAGAAACAGAGAATGCTTTTCTGTAAAATTTTGCAGGGAGTCAAAGATTTCTCACTTTCAGACATGTTGTAGATACTGCGAAAATGATTGTTTTTTTTTTTTTTTTTATTGAGTCTCCAAAATTCTCTGGAAAAGAAACAGAACTGCGAACTCAAATGAAGAACATCCCTCAAATAAGAACAAATGATGAATATATATATATGTCTTAAGGTTTTATCAGTGATTTGGCACACAGATGGGGTTTTAATATGATTTGAAATGAACTCTTAATGTAGTAGCTGTGAAAATTGATGGAAAATTAGATCCATATCTTGAGTCTGCTGTTGAGCACAGATATCTTGAACATGGAAATCTTGAATTCATGGAAATGTCGAACGCTGTAATCAGCTTCGTTTAAATTCCTATGTATTCTTTGCATTTATAACACAGATTTCTTGAACTCTAAACAGGGAGCCAATATAACACAGTGCACACACAGTGATAGGGCAGAGTGGTAATGCACTGAGACAATGGATGATATCATCTTGATGAACTGAGGAGTTTTAATTCTGAGAATACTGTTGTGGTTCAATTGGCAGTCCTTCTATAAGGAAATCTTAAACCCATTGTTCTATCCCGGAGAAATTGGAGTTTCCTGTGCTCAACTGTATTTGTTTGAGAATACAAGAAAACAGGAATGTAAAATGTTTGAGATCCTCTATATCAAAAATCTGTTTGCTGGCTGTGTTCCTTTCACTATGTATGAGTACTGTGAAGTGAGGATGAAACATTTTCTTATTTTCTTAACTTTTCATAAAACATCAAAACATTTTTTTTATATTGTATATTTCTTTTTATGAAAGCAGTGTTTGTCATCAGTTAGAAATATTGTACTTTGAAAAAAAAAAGAACAAAAAGAAAGAACCTACTGTCAATTTTAATTGCAGCTTGCAGTGAAAGCATCTGATCGGAGTCGTAGCCCAAGCCCTACAAGACGTCCTAGCTTCACTCTTTCAGAAAATAGTGATTCATCAAGGCATCCAAGTTTTGGTCCCTCTGAAGGTGGCAACACATCAAGACATCCAAGTTTTGGTCCCTCTGAAGGTGGCAATACATCAAGACATCCAAGTTTTGGTCCCTATGATGGTGGCAAAACATCAAGACATCCAAGCTTTGCTCTTTCTGAAGGTGGCAATGCATCGAGACATCCAAGTTTTGGACCATCTGATGGTCACAACACATCAAGACATCCAAGTTTTGGTCCCTCAGAAGGTGGCAACACATCAAGACATCTAAGTTTGGGTCATCCTAAGGGTGGTGATACAACTCAGCAGTCAAATTTGGGACATTCTGAAGGTGAAAATAAAGCCACAGATCGAAATTTTGATCAAGTGGAAAGAATAAATAAAAGAAGACGCCGTAGCTTGGATCATTTGGAAGTAGAAAATGCTTTGAAACATGCTAATCTTGTTCGTTCAGAGGGGGGTAATCCAATAAAATATTTGATTAGTAACAATCCTGAAGGACAGTCAGAACATGATGATTCTAAAAGACATTATGAAGGGAGTAAGCCTAAAAGAAATAAGAATCTAGATCAATCAGGATGGGGTGACCCAGCTGAAGCTGCAGCACAGCTGAAGGACCTTCATAGATCACAGGAGACAGAAGCTGTGATCGAGAACCCATTAGGTTCCATTAATGGAGAGAATGACGATCAAGTGGTGAGGCGGAGACCAGCGCCTGTTGAACCAGAGGTGACCATCCGTCAGCAGTCAGTAAGCCCAACACCCTCTGAGGGATCAGAACATCAAGTGCTTATCAGATCAAACAGAAGTTTTAGAACTGGTGGAGGTGAGTCCATTTTTGCTTTCTTCTGCTCAATTTTGTCATGTGTTTAGTGTTTGAGGAATTTGTGAAATTTTTCCTCAGATAAATTAAATACTTCATGCACTTCCTTGCTTCTTCTCATTGCACCAGACCCCTTTGTGACACAAGGTCAGTTTGCCTTTTATGGTACACTGTTTCGTAAATGGGAAGTCTTCTGTTTTTATTTTTATGAAGAGAAGATACACGTGTTACAAATATGGTAAATTGGTGATGTTTCTGGTGCTTGCAAAAATATAGTGAACACAATATCTTGGCACTTCTGCTATATATAAGGAAAAAAGATGAACAGTGTTTGTCACTTGGGTCACAAAGGGGTTAGGTGTCTCTAGTGATTTCTTTGGTGAATCATCCCTGGTGTGTGTAATGTGGTGATGGTGGTGTTCAGTATCTCACTCTCACACATTATTATTATTTTTTTTTAATGGCACCATCTCTTTCCTGTGAAAATCATGTACAATCCTGATGGCTGTCTTTGCCTTTTTCAGTAAAGCTGCTTTTGTTTTCCTTAGTGGAAAATATGAGGAAATTTTGGAGAAAAATGACATATATTCACAAAGATCAAGCATTGTGCATATAAGAAAAAATAAATGCTGAAACTGTACAGTTTCACTGAGATAGAAGACAGTGAGTAAACGAGATGGGAAATCAGAAAGACAGCCCTTTTGAAATTCTGGCTTAGTCATTGTTAACATGACAACTTACATTGAATCTGCAGATAGTATATATAGTGAAAGCACCTGAGTGATATTGATTGATAATTATGATTATGTAGGACAATGTGTTTTGCTATCTTGTAATCTGAGCAAGGTATAGAAACAAAACCAAAACAGGTTGGATTGATAACAAGAAAAACTGCTCGTATTATAGCACTTGACAGCTTACCTTTTGAAGCATATTATATGTATAGGCAAAAATATAAGGCCTACATTTTCGTTTCATCAAGTAAGATGTAGTTATAAGTATAAGTCACAGATTGTGCTTGTCATGTTACAACATTTGGTTATCTTGTTGAATATGGAGATCATGATTTGTTCTTCAGAGGTCATCTCAGATATGAAGGCAGATATCAGGG
Organism: Peronia verruculata; assembly: GCA_038406235.1. Lineage (NCBI taxonomy): Eukaryota > Metazoa > Mollusca > Gastropoda > Systellommatophora > Onchidiidae > Peronia > Peronia verruculata. The sequence goes on along the minus strand of JBCAUA010009682.1, from coordinate 7,732 downwards.
AGATAGCTGAGTTTTGTTTGAAGGAGGTGTATTTGTGCACTAAACACATTTTTAAGTTGAATGATCTCGTGGCTTGTACTTATCACTTTTTTTTTCCCCTCTCAAGTTGTGACTGAAAAGATGATATTGCCTTCAACATTCATCAGTATTTCTCAGATTGTCATCCACAATTTAGATTTCTCTGTCATTTATCAAAGAATTATCATGTCCAGCTATCAAGAAAATTTACTTTAGTTATTGATTGCATGGGTTCAGGCAGTGAGGCTTGGTGTGGAGGCAGAAAATAGTAGATAATCCTGTAAAATTGATGCCTTGAGAGAAGTTTCTTATGGATTGTCCAAAGACTGGCTCTTTAAAAAGACAGAAGGAACTGTGCAATGAAATCAGTCAAAGTGCACTATTGAAATGAAGTTGTTTCACCTCCAGCAATTTATTTGCATTTAAAATTTTGAAAAAAAAGAGACTTAATTTGAAATTTCTCAATGATTTATGTGCATCTGTTCATATTGCAGTCAGAGATGATAGATCTAATTTCTAGACAAACTTTTCTAGGATATATTTGCTGAACTGTTCAAATCTTAATTTGATCCATAATTTTAAAAAATTATGTCCCTGTTTTAATTTCATTAGTGAAATAATTTTATTGCAGCAATCATTTACCATGATTCATATATTCTGTTATTTACATTTCCTCTCCATTTCTTTTTTTTTCTCTCCTTTTTTCTTCACAATTTGGAAATGGTTTTATCACAAGGTGGCCGCCTAAACTGTGGTAGGTATCTTATAATGTTAAAATGATTAGTGTGAAAACACATCATTTTATTTATTTTTTGGCTTCTTTTGGCTTTTATTGTCCATAGGTTATTTTCTAATTAATTTTCATAATTCTTCTGTAAGACCCGCCAACATGTAGCTTGCAGGATTTCATTTTTTTTTTAAAGGAATATCAGCCTAGTGGTAGCTTGCATATTAACTTTTGTTTTTTAAAAGAATCCCCAGTGCATAATCACCAGTTAGATGTTCATCCATTTCTCCCAAGTAAAATACAATTTCAAGCAATTGCAAAAAAAAAAAAAATGTCTCTTCAGTCAAAATGCAAATTGAAGGCTGTATCCTGGAATAGGAGGGTCATTCGTAATAAAACCACACGTTTTTTTTTTTTTTTAATGTTTGTGGGCTTGCATGTGTATGTGCATGCATGTATGTGTGTGGGTTTAAAGGTGAATGGATTGAAACAGGTGTTGCAAGCCATCAAATGTTCTGCTGCAGGACAATAGCTGGAAAAATCCTTTCTGTGCATGTCCTTAAAGAAGTGGACCAGTATCATAAGACATGCCCACTTCACAGTACAATGTCCTGTGTTATCTCTGTACAAACAAGCTAATTGCCCCAGGCCAGTTTAGAAATTTTAGTACATGTACATGAATCTGATCAGTGCAAAATGACCTGCTGCTGTACTGCGTCTAAAACCTGAATTAAAATCACAAAAGGACGTTAAGAAGAAAACAAAAGACGTCCCATATTAGAATGCAGCCAAGAGGTATGTTAGAAATAGGTAGACTGAAGAGATATACGTGGGATTTATGTATATAAGTTTTTCCATTCAGATGTTGTGTTTTCAAACTACATAGTTGATTAGCTTCCTCCCTCCATCCCCTCGTTTTTCCTCTCCCAATCTTCCTCTTCTTCTTCAACCAGGAAGTTAGAATCATCAACTTGTATAATATGTGTATTTGCTTTGCAGCATAAACTTAGTTGATTGTCAGAAAAATGGGGGGAAAAAAAATAATAATAATAAAATAAATAAAAAATTACCAGTCTGAAGTCTTGATTTCGGTGGTGTGGTCTAGAATAGAGAATTGAGCTAGGAAATTAGAATAGCTCTGACGGCCCCATCAAATACTTATATACACGTACACGGACTTTAAAGTTATGATATTTAAGACCTGTTAGGATGTGATTTAGATCTGTATTTCAAGATAAAATTCCATCATGAGTTTATACGTTTATCTTCTTATTACACTTCCAGCTTCTGCAACACTGAAATTCCATTATGTTAATAGATTTCCAACAGTTCTGTCTGAGTTTTATGCTTTATTACAGACTTGTGAAATTTATTTCATTGAATGAGCATCATTTTCTTTTTAAACGCTGAGTAAACTACTTACTTTGAATTAGGTGTTTGTGTTTAAATGACACAGATTAATTATCACGTGCATTGATTGTCTGGGCAGTTGAGGTTTTGAGTTGAACCCAAACTTCAAGATTACTTCTTAAAAGTTCGAAGAGGACTCATGTTTTTTTTTTTAAGCTAGGGATACAATAGAGACTCAAGTCAGGCATGATGTCATTGTTGTTTACCACCCTTTTCATCTTCCCGTGCTCCAATCCTCCTTCAGCTCTGAATAACAAAGTGTTATCGTCATACTTATACATGTCCAGTCTTTGGTAACAGTAGGCTATAACCTGTTGGCTTTCAGCAAGAGTCTCATTGGGTGTTACTACAGGAACATGAAATGATTAGACTCATTTACAGTTACAATAAATTCAGATTTGATGTTGCATTTTGAATGAATTTGACAGGTAACATAAAAATACATAGAGCACAGTTTGGCTTGACTCAGTCGAATCCAGTCATAAGTGAAAGTGCTTTCAAACTGAAAGTTAGTCACGAAGTGCCCAGAACCAATCACCTTCCTTCTTTCTTCTGTCCTCCCCTCCGCCCCCCCCTTCCTCCCCCGCCTCGCCACCTTCTGTCTGTCCTTCAAACTTTCCTAAACCCTGAAGTCGGCACAACTTGCCGCAAACAGGAGTTTAATTGAGTATCATTGACCTGTAATGAAGTACATGTATTTGTGAGTCGGCCGCATGACCGAGGAAACATCCCATTACGTTACCTTCTAAAGTCGCCTTGCAACCTCCCGCGGACGGCTGTCATGTTGGAACATCATATAGGTTTGTTCTAATATGTTTATATCTGAATTTTCACAATTCGGCAGACTTGCCTGCCACACGCACAGCACACACATTTACACTGCTCAGTGCATGAAGGACAGTATGTCGGCCATGTGACCAATCTCGAAACGCGGTATTAGCCTAAGGAGTGTTATGGAAGCCGAGTCGATCAAAGACTCGTTCACTACACTTGGCAAAATCTTTAAACATTTGATACTGCTCTGATGTTGCTGGCTGTGAAGGGACATTAGGGACTCCCGTTAAAGTACGGTGTTCATGGTTCTTAGGAAATTTGAATGCGCCTTTAAGCTAGGGTGGGTGGGCGGGCAGATAGATCTAGTTCATGATGACATGATTCCATATATCATGTTTGAACTATAAAAAATGGACAGTGTGAATGATCAGGAAAGGCCATAGTCTTTGACAGACTCTTTGTATAGGCATACAGATACATGTCAACGCTAACTAAAAGTTTTCTTCATTGAATTGATTGAAAAGCTGTCTAATTTGGTTACCACGCAAACTTTTGATGTTCCGAATGTGTGTGTCTGGGTGTGATTTCCAAGAAGATCCTGCAAAGAACAACGAGGTTAATTCTTATGCATGAGGGGGGGGGGGTGTTGGTAGCTTATTTATGTTCAGGATTGATGTATAAGGATATATTTAATTGGGAAACAAATATCACTATGCCAGGAGCTTGTCTTCCAAGACATTTGTTACAATTAGCCTCCTAAGTGAATATATAAAACAGTTAGAAACGAGTAATTTGGTATCAGATATTTTTTGCAAGTTTATGGACACCCCCCCCCACCCATAAAAAAAGTAATAAAAAATAGACCAACAACAAAATGTATGCAATAAATTTAGCTTTCAAATCGATTGTGAAACCTTATCTATAGCCTCATCCTTTCCTCTGGTCCCCCTCCCCCTTTGAAACTTGGTATCCGCCCTCCGTTTTTATTTCAAGTGGTAAACCTTTCAGTTCATTTCTGATGTGCGCATTTTTATCGACGTGTCTGTTTGTCTGTTCTTCTATTTTTCTTCTCTAAAGCATTACTGTACAAGACTTACTCAGTTACCATTCAGTTATAGTTACAGTATGTTGTACAACCATTTTGAACGAAGCATGGCAATGGCTTCATTGCGGTGTTCTCTTCATAGTTGATGAAATAGCATTTGAACCCGCCTGACCATATAATAGACACCCACATGAATCATCTGTATAAATCGTAATGCACTTGTGACTCGTCATATGATGACCCAGGCTGTAGTTTTTAATTGCCGGTAGCGAATGGTTTTATAATGAAATGTGCGAATTTAAATTAATGTGATCGTTGTTATAATGTTACGTGCTCGCAAATTACAGGAACAAACAGTGGTGTTCCAATATCCAGTTCTTTTTTATCCAAAGGGCCTTTGAATGACAAAGCGGCGTGAGTCATTATTGGAAAATGCGACAAAAGAAAAAAATAATCGCAGATAATGATTACAGTATGTATTTGAAGGGTCTGCCTTGTCTAATCAGAGGAAGGGTGGACATTCATATTTGTCTGTGTTCACTCCCGCTTAGAAGAGCGGGGAATTTATTCGTTTATTTTCAAAAGACTGATGTAATGACTCATTCACAATACGGGTCTTTGCGGAAATAATGTTTTACTGTCGTCAGTTTCACTCCATTGGAGGCTGGTCAAGTGGTTCGTATGGACCAGCACAATAGGGACTAATATAGGGTTTGGTGGTGGAGCATATTGGTAACTCTTTTTGCTATAGGCACTTTTGAGACATGCGAGACAACCAGATTTTTTGCCGGAGCAGTGCCCGAGAATTCCTCATACCTACAGGTTATTGTTTTAGCCTTTGTTTTTTTTTTCTTCATTGGGTTAGGAAATAATAGCTAAGTGAGGTATATTTCTTTGAGAACTCTGTGCGTTTCAACTGGACATTGACTTTAACTGTCTACTCTTATTTATTTATATCAGTTGGAATTCTCTACTTTGGGACATGTCTTCAGTCAGCTCATCAGTTTTCTTGGGGCTGAGTGGAGGGCTCGTTAAATTATAGCGAGAATGATTCCTCCCAGAACAAGATTCGAGCAAAAGTTTTGTCCCTAAAACACAAAAAGTCGAGCAAATCGATGTGCACATGAGCTGCGAGCTGCTTTCAAACTGCGGTTTAATAACTGAAAGGAGACAGATTAAGGGCCAAAGGGAACGAATCTCAGATCCTCATAATGTGTTGACAGCTGATGGTCACCAGTTTTTTTTTTTTTTTTAAGTCGCAGAAAAATGAAAATAGAGGCGGTGATGGTGAGCTTTTCCGGAACAGAAGAGCGGTTTGTCACTTTTCAGGGACAACAAGTATGTCAAAATTTTAGTCATTTCTCGAAATAGCTCGAGATGTTGCCGAAAACAGTTCTTGGGACAGCAGGTGTTGTACTCAGACATAGTGAATTACAGTGTGGTAATACACATGTCTGAAGCCGCGAGCTCTACAGGAATGAGTTTGCGAATTAATTCATACGTTTTCTTGAATTAGTGCAATTAATGATTGCTTGAGAAATTAACAGTGTTGACTATGCTCTATAACTATGTACACTGGTGCTGCTAGCAGGAGAGTAAATCACCCGTGTATGGAGGAGATCTATGTACATGTACATTATTATAGCCGTTGTGCCACCAGCGCTAGTGATAATTTATCCTTTTTCACTCAACCAGGCAATGTCATGTAGATAATCTGTACTGCGACTCACTTTCCGAGTCTCAATATTTTGCGACACGCAGAATGGAAGTTCCCTGCTAACTCAACCAGTCTGGAAAGGCCGGGATTCTTCCAAATTCTAAGCGAATTCTGAAACTATAGTCCATGAAATTACGGATTTCTCAAAACTACATGCATGTATTATGTAATGAAGCTAGTGCAAGGGAAGGCGATTTATCCATGTTGAGTAGTTTGGAATCTGTCAATTATTAGAAACAGTTGGTCACTCTTCAAAGAGTCAGGGGTATGTTTTAATACTTTGCAGTCGCATTTTGCCATTTGTCTGACCTTCCCGTCTGACTAGTCTGTCTATTTGTCTGTTTTCATTTTGCTCTAACTGGGAATCATCTTCACATTCCCTGTCCGTTGTTCACAGCCCTAGCCAATAGTAGATTTTTTGCTATTCATTTTCCAGTTTGTCTTTCACGTTCTGTGCTCCCAGTCTCCTTCAACGTTTAATGTCACCACCCTCTTGCCATCTGGCCAGGCTCTGCGCAAATGAGCGCCGAGCAGATATCTGTCTGTATAAAAACGCGCTTATACCCAGCTGAGCATGAAATTGCCATGTTGTTAGTGTGGTTAACCCGGCTTTTTTCATCGTGACGTCTTTAGAGACACCTGTTGTATGTTTTAAAATGCGATGTGCATAGCCAGTACTTACGCCCCCTATGTTCTGTCTCAGGCACTCAGGAACTTAACTGTGTGAAACAAGTTCTCATTCGTCGCCGCTCGTTGAATTACGGTCGATGTCAGGGAAAGCAACGGTCCGTACAATTTATACGTGTAAAAATAAATTCTATTTTCTATCAGCTGGTTACACTTTCAATAACTGTTACATAAATACACCAACAGAGCAGCAACTTCGATAAAATTGCAGTTCTTAAAGAAATTTTCAGACCAATAGAAATTATCATAAAGTAGCATAATATGAGCGTCTTTACAGATGTGACAGGCTAACCTTCTCTAACTCTCTTTTGTTTTCTACTAATTTTTGAGAACTAACAAATCTCATTACTGTCCATTTTCGAATGTTACTTCATCTCTACCTTTATCATCCCCGACTGCCTTTGCCCCTGACTGTGCCATGCGAAATGGTTTTTAGCAAAGCCTGGCGATCGAGACACACGGCCGTAACATTTCTGTTTTCGTAAATCTGCAATGGAACGTGATGAGATATAGAAGTAGAAAGTTAATTAAAGCGAGGAGCTATTCGCAGATAGGAAATTCCCGGTGTATAGCATTAAAGCTTTCGCAAGAGACACGTCATTGATGCAATGTGCGCAGATAAATCTGCATTGAGTGAATAGAGATTTGCCAGGTATATTTTAACAGCGTCCTCATGTTTCGGTGACTATAACATAAAATATATATATATATATACTATAGATATGCGTCAATGCATACTTGTGAGTGACAAAAGACTTTCAGCCTAGCGGGTCAGTAAAAATGCCGCTGAGCCGCTGGATGACATGGAGACACCATGAGCCATTCTAATGCATGAGACTGATTCTCTGCAGTCTTGTGTCTATGTTGGTGTAGAGGAGGTGTTGATCGCGATGTTTACCACACTGCGGACGAAAAGGGATGATGGTCTAGAAAAAAAGAAAAACCCCAGAATAAAGGTTATAGCAGTTATATAATATACAGTTATATAATTATGGAGTATTAAAAAACAAAAAGAAAACAAGCAAACAAAAACAAAGCAAAACACTAAAAAGCCAGCAAGCAGCCAACAGCCAAATAAACAAATGATGGTAGTAACTTAGGGTTAAAAAAAAAAACAAAAACAGGATGGGACGGGAGGTGAGTCGAATTTAAAAAAAAAAAATGTGATAGTTACAAACAAGACCAAAAAGAAAAAGTCAAGTTGTCACACTATACATGTAATTAGAAATACACACGCATACGCATATTATATATAAATGTATAGAGAGAGATACATTTCGATAGATAGATAGATAGATAGATAGATAGATAGATAGATAGATAGATAGATAGATAGACAGACAGACAGACAGAC
>JBCAUA010009671.1:0-13207 GCA_038406235.1 Peronia verruculata | reverse complement strand
GTGTGTGTGTGTGTGTGTGTGTGTGTGTGTGTGTGTGTGTGTGTGTGTGTGTGTGTGTGTGTGTGTGTGACTGACTGCCTCTCATTATCACGGCTGTAATTTTTCCCCCAGGCAATTGGAATGACAAATGCGGATAATTTCTCTACATTCACGTGTCATTTGCTGACATTTAATAACAAGCTCGTTATTACAGTTTTCTGTTGTTATTTTGTTCTTTTACTTTGTTTGCATTGATTGAGTTCGGTTTGATTTTTCAAAGTGTATCTAGTTTTATTCTTACAGTTTACAGCTGCTGTGTTATATGTTTCGAATAACTTGTTCCGAGACATCAATAAACGCAGAAATTAATGTTGAGGGACAGGTAGACAGCCAGACTGACTGACAAACAGGTAAACTGACTGACAGACAGAAAGATAGGCAGACAAACAAACAGACAGACAAACAGACATTTTCTTCTCACGAGATCTTTGAGCACTTGAAGAATTTTTTTTTCTTTATGTTCCTGAAGTTTATGATTTAGATCACCATTGCTGAGTCAGTAACGCATTTGCATTATTTTCGATGAAAGATATAGTTACCTATGTCTAAAATAATTCCCTTTTGCACACACCCTATGGCAGCTGAAGACACATATCATAGCTAGGAAACATTTTCCGAGAAGGCACTCTATAGTGGACTCAAATCGACAACTTTGCAGAAGAGAGGTGAAAAAGGATAAGTAGATAAATAGGTGACAGGCAGACAGTCATAATTGCTACATACAGACAGAAGTAGATGGCAGACAGACAAATGCTTATGGTTCAGCGACAGGCGTGTGACTGAACTGATATGCCGACAGGTGAACTGAAGCCCAACTAGATAAGACTGATTCTGAACAGATGGACAGATGGGAGAAGACACAGATAAGAATAAGACTGACTCGACTGGCGGCCCTAGTAAAGTCACACAGAAAGAAAGAAGGACAACAGAGACAAACTTATTGGCGAAAAACTAGATGGAGTGACAGAAAAGAAAGACAGACAGGCACACAGACAGGTAGACAGACAGGCAAGTAGACAGACAGACAGGGAGACATTTCGAGAAACAGATAGAATGGAGTGGCAATGGTTTGTTATTTACCTTCTGTCTTTGATGTCAAAAACGAGTTTAAACCATGGGGTCTTCAATATAAAGGAATCATGCTCCAGGGACAAGAGGGTGATTAAGGCGTGGAAGAAGTACTGAGAAGGAACCCGCTGTGTGTCAATGACGCCACACATGTGCCCAACAGTGACAACCGTTTGTTTGTTTGTCTGTGTCAGGGTTTAACGACAGATCAGCACGATTACGGGGCTATATTGTGTCAAACACGGTAAGATACGTTTACACGTCAAGAAGAAGAGAGGAAAGGAAGCGGGACAGAAGACTGGGGCAAGGAGAGAGAGAGAAGAGATGTCTCCCCTGGAATGCCGAAGATGGCTTACATCTCCTGCAGGTGGGAGCAGAGAACCTACTTTTAAACCCCGCGGGCCCCGCGGGGGAGTGACAACGCCATCTTTAAAAGAATCAGGGTAAAAGAAACATTCCATGGGAGTAAATCTAGAAATAAGGCTAGAGTCTCCGTCCTTCTTTCAGTCCTACAGCTACAGTTTCAATCATTTCTCCCTTTCTCTCAAACTGGAAAATATAAACGCCAGTTTTCATCTCTGGACTTGGTCACTTAGTCTGAGGAGGTAAGTTTTTGATTGAGAAACAGTTTTAAAAGGGAAATAAATCAGAATATTATTCATCGTGAAAATTTTCATATGGGAAAAATAATTATATGCCTTACCTCTCTAACAAGTTTTGCCTTCTGGCAATGATGCTGTTAATCTCTGGCCCTATGGCTAGACCACATCATTGATTAACTAGTTGTCTGTACCTCAGGCCGCTAACAGATCAACTATGATCGACAAACTGATTGGCACTTTGAAAGACAGCTGGACATGTGGAGGAAGGATGGATGGATGGAAGGATGGACGAAGGGATGGATGGATGGATGAAGGGATGGATGGATGGATGGATGGACGAAGAGATGGATGGATGGATGAAGGGATGGATGGATATATGAATGGAGGAAGGGAGGGATGGATGGATGGATGGATGAAGGGATGGATGGATGGATGGAGGAAGGGATGGCAGCATGGATGGATAGATGGATGGATGGATGGATGGATGGAGGAAGGAAGGATGAATGGATGGATGGGAGGACAAAATGGTTAGACAGACCTATGGATGGATGGGTGAATGGACGAATGGATGCAATGTCTTTGTACTTCTAAAATTTTCTTTGAACTTCTGAAATGAGGCAGAAAAACTCATTTTTAAGCCTTTAAAAAAAGAATAATAAGAAAAAAAAACTCTGTACAAGCTTCCTCTTTTACTTTTTATTAGTAAATTACAGTTGATTAATAAATATACATGTAATTGCTAACAATTTTAGGCATACAATGGAATCAGAACAAACTGCAGTAGATATAAAAACTTAAAAAAAAAACAAAAAAATTAGAATATTCTGGGATGCAGTTATCATCACATGACCTCACTCTGCATACATCCATCAGTCATCATATAATAACTTAACGTCATTCACATAAATATCTGACTATATCAAGTTTTGATTTGTATGATTTTGATGTCATTGAAATTACAGTGGAAAAACACGTGACTGGGACTGAATGATGGCAACTCATATATACAAATACCAAGACAAAAGCATTATACTTTTTTTTTTTTAAAGATACAAACTACTGCAATACAGCTACTCATTCAAGAAAATGTAAAAAAAAAAAAAAAATACTGCACATCACACTCACTCGTGTCAGTCTCGTACCAGGCTACCAGGCGTAACATTCACTCTTTCTTTTTTCGTTCTTTCCCTTTTCTTCTTTTTCATTCTTTCTTTCTTTCTTTCTTTCTTTCTTTCTTTCTGTTTTCTTTCTTTTTTTCATTCTTTCCTCCTCACATTCTTTCTTTTCTCTTTCTTACTATCTTCCTTCTCTCTTTCTTCTTTCTTACTATCTTTCTTCTCTCTCTTTCTTCTTTCTTACTATCTTTCTTCTTTCTTTCCCCTTTCTCTTTTTCTTTATCTAAAAGACACACACATACACATATACAAAGACATACTTCAAATACCATAATTCAACAACTTTACATAAATTCAGATTCATACACATTACAAAAGAACAACAACAAAAACCTCCAGAATCGAAGGCATTCAAACTCTTAAACTGTAGATTCACAATATAATCAACTGTCAGCAAGATTTATTAATCAGCTTGACTGTGGTGATAGTAAGACTCATCACAAAAATTGATGAACAAGATAAATTTACAAGATCTCTTTCCATGCCGAGAGGTTTTCTAAAAATGTATTAAAGGAGAACTCTAAAAATTTGAAAAATTCAATGTGAAAAAAAAGACACAAAAGAACAGACTTTTAGCTCGTTTCATTAAAAAAAAAAAAAAAGTTGCTAGTTATAATTACTTCTGAAAACAAGCATTGGAAGCTGTCAGAAACAACACAAATTATGCTTTGGAGACTGTTTAGATAATTGACACAGGGCAAACTCTCTATACATAAACAACTGGCATGTAAAAAGTTATGATCAAGCAATTTCTGTCACAAATTTCATGCTGACAGATAAATACATTGCTGGTAGTTTGGATAATTTCTGATAAAAGTTTCTGCCATTCCACTGATTTCTATCCATACCGCTCATGCACATTCGAAACATGTCTCAATATTTGCCATGTCTAATTATTTTGCCCTTAATAAGCATTTGAAGAAAGAAGGCATCTTTTCTTACTTCACATTTCTAATTTTCCATCACAAAAGGACTTTAATACTTATATATACCAATGTCTTACATCACAATTTATCTTAACCACAGCACATGCATGCATAAAACAGTGAAAAAAAAAACATCTCTGTCACACTGTGAATTTGCAAACACAGAAATGACTAAGGAGAGGAAATAAATAATGAATATGTTAAAGAGTCAGTAGAACTATAATAACGACCTCTTTCACTGCCAGAGCTCTGATGTATTCAGATCACTGTCTCTCCTGCATTAAAATCACTGGCTCCTACCAGCCACCCCAGGCCAGGTATCATTGCTACACCAGCTATTTTGTACAAAGCATGGGCACTGTTTGCAACTTGTAAATCCAAGACTTCAAACCAACTTAAAAAGTTTTGTCATGATTTTCTGGCATCAAAAGGACTAACATTCTGGGGATTGTGCTAAGAAACATCTAACAGTCATTTTAACAAAAAAAAAAAATAAATAAATAAATAAATAAAATAAAATAAAAAAATAAACCTTTATTTCATCATCTGAATTCTTGCACTTCTTTTCTAGATCTGTATGAGGCTGAGGAATGACATGGGAGCCACTACTTGAAGAAAATCTTGGAAATGGTTACCGACATGTCCATGTCTAAATAACGTACTGTGACTCTAAAAACTATTATGAATTTGGAAATATTGAAGATTGAATTTTATTTCTTTGTTGGTTTTTTAAACAGCAGTGTTAAATGTGTTAAAACTCTCAGGAAAATGCCAGAGTGTGACACCTGTGTTTATCCCTACTGACTGACCATTGCTATATCATGTTTCTCACCATGTCATGCAAACATACATTAGGTCAGCATCAGCCCCAAATTGTCTTCACAATAGACTTAGTCCCAGCTCAACTGACACTTCTTTAGAACGTAAAGCAAACTTAACCTAATAATACATGTAAATCCTCTTAGATGGGACAGAAGAACAAAAATCAAAGGCCACATGGTCCATTCAAGTCCTCTCAAATGGTCTGAAGACTGCAATCAGAAGAAATGATGATGTTGAAGGGGAACATCAAATAGAATCTGGTCTCTTTGTTTTGTTAATAAATCCATACTCACCTGACCATTTGGCCCATTCAAATGTTTAGAACTGACCAGTGATGGCGCTATCGAGAGTAAAAGTGAACTATAATTATATTATAATGAATAAAAGCTAAAGCTTTCAAATAGTTTATATATCAGATAGCAATTAGCTCTCTGGTGCTCTCACTCTATGCCCTTATTAGTCCACTTGGGGATATTTCTTGTAAATCTCCTGCACCAAATGCTGGTCTGTCTGATTTAATAAGAATGATTTGTCCATGATATCAAAGAGATGACAGCTTGCAGTTTGCACTAAGATTCTTTAACAAGAATGTTTATAACACTACTATTTGACTTGATATGGGCCAAGCAGGTTCTCTATATTATGAGAAAATCTGTAATGGGAATGAAACTGATCCCCACTGAAACTGAAGTATCTTTGTGGTTGACACCTTTCAAATATTATTGCATACTGTATGAAGAAATGTTGGAGTTAGGGAAGGGATTGGAGGAAGATGCTGTCAGTACGGGGGTCGAATGTAGGCTTGCACTGTGTCAATTCAAAATCTAGGTGAAGTCGTTATAGTCAAGACAAACATTATGAGCACTAGTATCGGCTATCCAGATTAACAAGCCTTGTTGTTGTTCCAAAAACTGGCTACCCTTGCCTTGTCATTGCATGCTGGATAACAGAACTTTCATATCAGATAAAGCCTGCCGTAGTTCCCCATTCTAGAAATGTAGTTAGAACTCTTAAGAGTTAATTTGTCAGATCTCCAGCGTATACAGGGTTAAGTAACATAATCAAACCCAAAGAAACACACTATTTACATGCCTGCAGGCCAATAAAGAAATTAGCAGGCCGAGGATTTCACAGTTTCCTTTACTGTATTGTCTGTCCAAACTGTTCCTCTTCCAGTTCTATAGTCTGTCTGTATAAACATTTACAATTTACTGTGCTAACCTTTTAGCTGCCAGGAACATAATAATATAAGATCGGCATAATGAAATCAGGTGGTCGTCAAACTGAGGCGACCCAAGAAATCACGTGTTTCTCAACAAGGAATGAATTTTTAAAGCTATTTTTTTCCTTCCCAGAACCCTTCGATGTCAATCTGAAAATGCATTTCAAAGTAAAAGTTCCTGAAATGGACTGAGTAAAAGCCTTGAAATCATAAATTACTGCCATGGCTTAATAAGGATAAAAAATGATTTACACAACAGTGATCAGAGATCGGCTATTTTCTCACTAACTTCAGCTGCACCAACAGGCCACCCCCATCGTCTATTGCCAATTTCTTGAGTTCTGTTTAAGGTGGAACAAAAATTTGTTCACACACAGAAAGGGAAATGGAATAATCTTCACAGTGATACCGATAACTCCATATGCTCAAAATTTGACTAGAGCCTGATTTCATTGTACTGTATCTCATATCTATAGGAAAATTCAAATCTCATTTCAAATTGCTAAGCCAGTGACTGCTTGGCACAGTGAAAACAAACACCCAGCAACCCTTTCATACGTGACTGCTAGAGAAGTCATCAGTTTTAATGCAGAATGGATCAAAAACTTTGGTAGTGGAATGACTAAAAATCTAACCAAACAATAGATATCCATCAGTTCTTAGGAAAATTATTTAATCATAACAATCTACAATCTGAATAAATATTAATTAATAAAGAAGTGCATCGTACATACTATATTCATATTTCAGTCTTTAATATTACTAATAATACATAATAGTTATATGCCGCACTTACTCCATTCCCATCTCCATTCACTGCATTTCGCAACACAAAGTTCAGAGTCAAAATACCATAGGCACTGAGCAGACATTTTCAGTAATTGCTATTTCCATCTTCCACATGCAAATCAATACCATTCTTAACATCATTTACAACAATGCTTCTCTGCAAAGAATGTGAATGACTGAAAGAACATGGTGACTAGTCAATGGTGATAGCTTTGGCTGGCTCTCTCTATAACAAGAAATGCAGCATTTCTATGTCATCTTGCAAATGATTCTTCAAGCAAACTTATCATGATGAAATGAATGAACACATAAATAAGAAATGTTGCGTGACCAGGTGAAATGAGTTTGATGCCACAGATAGCTTGTCAAGAAAATTGGGGTTTCACTGACCATGGGGTCATAGGAGCTAACTAGCAGTGTAGATGTCTTGCCAGAAAATAATCTTAGCTATGTAATTCTCACTACTGTAAGGTGCTTCATTTCTTTTGCTAATGATGCCCATCTATGTGCATGAAAAATGTTTCTATTTGACCCCCCCCCCCAGGTCATGCAACATATCTATGTTGCTGAATCCTCTGGCTTTCCTGTGGGTAATAAATACATGATAATGGCATAATTAAAAAAAAAAAAAAGGCAATTGCAGTTTGGACCAGCACCTAAGGAACAATTGTGATGATTGGTATAGCATTTTCCAACATGTGTTGTAAACAGGCTTGACAAATAGTGGTGACAATGAAAAATTTGTTGCTGAGAAAGCACAAAGCACACAGTTCATTTTCTGAAAATGTCACTCTTTCTGTTCCAGGAAATATACTGGACAAAAATTAAGAGTGAAATATTCATTCACACAAGGTGTTGTGAGTTCATTACTGAAAACACAGTGTATCCTAGGACTCAGTACTTGTTTCACCATAAAATTTTCAACGTATCAGAAGGCACAGTCAAAGATGTCTAAAACTTCACTGATTTGTTATCAAAAATGATCGCATCCACACTGAAGTCTCCATTTTTCTTAAACATACATGAATCTTGAGCAATTCAGAATGCTCTATCTTATGGCCATGTCTCCGAGAGGAAAATCTGAAGAATGCATCAGAATCACAATGATTATATTATTCATCAGTTTACAATAACCAGTTGAACACACTATCTTACATCACATACCAGTTACAATAAAACAAACATCACTTAAATGACTAATTGTGAAAGTTACAATGACTCATGCTTTATTACATTATGTCCTAGTTTTTCTTTAAACCAAAGCACAAAGTTATTCTAAGCACCAATCACAATTACTTAGTGATGAAAAGCAAACATTGTACACTTACTATATTTTTATTAGAAATATTCCTGAACTGATTCACATAATCAGTCCACATATCATTGTGATAGATATAACAGAACAAAAAACAAGATCTTTGCAAATAATATGAAACTGATTTATAAAAAAAAAAATTACTGCAGTCAATCTCTTTAAGGCAGACAAACATATTCTCGTTTCCTCTTTTACATATATATATTAATACTGAAACATGATCACAGCAACTGTTACTATCTTGAAATACTCTTACATGTTCTCTTGAATTGAATGAATGTGCACTTATCATTGAATATCAACAAAAAAAAAATGATATACAGATTCATAAAATGCTGTATTTACATGACTCCCAACATGACAGACAATTCTGAACAAAATGCCTTAATGTTGAGCAATATCTCTAATCAAGATCTGACTTGCAACATCTTTCTTTGTAGATATTAATGGCACAATGGTAACTGAGCTATAGTTTTACTCAAAATTATTTTTTTTGCTCTTTCTCAACAGTGAAAGTTTATCTAGTCATTGTTACTGTGATAATTGCATGCGCGAGTGTGAATTATGTTATGAACTCATTCACCACGGACTTTTTCTAAGTCTGGATGGAGTTTATATTTCTTTTTTTAAATAGGAAATTAAAAATAGCTGCCGATTATCTTAGAAGAACAACTCTGCAAAAAAGCAGTACTCTCAAACCACTTTAAATCGTATATGTCAATATAAAAGCAGTTGAGTGAGCAGTTGGTTTTCATGTTTTGTGCACAAACAGAAAGGTATAGATAAGAACAAATTTTTCTAAATTTCAAAACCAAACCCAGTAGAGAGACTCAGCTGTCAAGCCAAATATTTGCTTCATCAGAGTCTGACAAAAGTTCATGCTCTAATTATTTAGTGTTTTGGTCTGAAAGATTTAATAACAATCAAAACTACAAACCAAGACAATGGAAGAGAAATGGTAACAGTAACAATAACAAATTACCTTCAGAAGCAAAATATTAATAAAGGTTGAAAAAGAATAAAAGCAGACAGAAATGTCCTTTTATAATACATGTGAACCAATGTCACTTATCACAATGACAGTCACATTGTCATCATGTTCTTTACTTACATCACCACAAGGTAAAAATCTCAATTTTACTTGTTGCAAAAATCATGGTATCATTTTGTTTTTCACCCCAAATTCTAAGGACATGAAAAATATAAATTGCTCTCCAGAAAATGAACATTAAAACAAAACACAACTGTTTACTTCTCAGCTTGATTGTGGCCTTGCAAAACAATACATACAAAAACAAAAAGAGCCACTCGTGGCTTAATACTTTCATGGAGTGAAGATATATGACAACAGTTTAATTACTGACTCATCCAAAGAAATTCACAATTACCTTTCATGGTGATTTTCACAGTTCATTCCTGGGCCACCCGCTAGCCCACAGTATTAACAGGACTTGTAAAACAAAGCAGAAGAACACAGCAAATTATATGAGGGATCTGTGAAAGCACTTGCTGATACAAAAAGAAGCACCATGCATGATATGGCTCATGGAACAAATGTCTTGTGCCTAGAGTGAATGTGTCGCAAGTTGCTCCGAGCGACTGCAAGTTAAGGCAATTTGTCACTATTTTCCAACTCAGATACCATATTTTTCTTTCCAGGGCAGAAAAGATTGAATTTCAGATTTGTGAAATACAAATAACAAATTTTGGTGACCCAGTCGAAAAATAGTAAAAAACAGCTGTAACTTGAAATCTCCCTGATCGACTTCCAACTCATTTGCCCTGGGCGCAAGACAGGTGATGGGCAAAGCAACAGATACATGACTGAATAATCAACACATGCATACACATAATTTCCTATCTTCATGCTACTCATGAAAATTCTTCTGTGCTTGGTGTTATTTTCAGCTCTCCATAAAGTGCATGTAGCTGGACCATGGGTATCCACACAATGCATAACAAATTTTATAATGTCGGATTAATACTAAAATGTGAAAAATTATGCTATTCATGAATGTTAACTCCAAGATCTTATTATGATGCCTCATTTAAAAAAAAAAAGGACTAACAAACATGGAGAGAGACTAGATATCCAGATCCTTTAAAAACAAAATCAATATTGAAATCGTTCTCTGCTTTCAAACATTCAATCCTCCAGTGAGACATGATGTGTAGCCAGTGAGCCTCAACAAAATTTGAATCAGAATATTTCATTCTTTCATTGCTGTCCTCACACACATTTTAGAATAAAAGCATAAAACCATAAGTATTTATTAATAAACACCATATTAACAAAAGCATAAGATTTATAAGAATGAGAAAAAATGTTTAAAAATCTCTGAAATATTACACCAGATTCACCTGGCCAAGGCACTTCTGTGGGGTGTGGCAAGTGAAAGAGGAATGGACGAATGTCCACAACCATGCCTAGTAGTCAACAGCAACACAGACAATCTCATAAAGTAAACAAATAAATAGTGCATTAAAACAAAACTGCAGCCGCTTTTTACGACATGATCTTATATCAAAGTCATGATTTGTTATACTGTAATGCTTTAAAAGCTATCAAATCTTGTAGGCCTCGTCTCATCATAGTTCAGTTTAAACATTCCCAGTTGCAAAAAATCAATCTGTTTATCACTATCTGTTAACATGCTAAAGTATCTCCATATCTCTGAATAACATGCCATGTTGTCTTACACTCATCCAGTGAGCATGAGAAATGTCCTTTGTTTATACATAACAACATTCTTAGATCAACACAATGTCCATATTTACAACTGCAGGGCCGCCTGATACATCTTAAGGCCTTTGTTCAGTGAACTTGTGCCAAGGCGCTCTCCATATCAGTAATACTCTTTGCTATGTGCCAGGCAACTTCATACTCATTCTCATTCTGGCTAGCAAGTACTGGAGGACACAAGTACCATTTTAGTTCAAATCAGGAGGTTGACAGAACCACCATCAACACATCAGGAAGGGCATTTTGTGCCACGTCCCAAATTCAAGTTGCAGATGTAGTTAAAACCATATCCATTACCTGTTTTCTGATGATCAGTGGCCAAATGTTGAATTTTTTCACAGCATCTCCCATGAAAAATATGTGTAGTGGCACTTGCATTCTGTTTCTTAAAACTGTTTGTAAAGTGACAGCAACATCCTCCAATTCCAAGCTCCACCAGAGTGCTGTTCACATCATGAAAATAGCCACAACTGGTTCACTAATACTGATACACCTAAATTAAACACCAACATATTATGGCAAGCTGAAATGCTTCCAACTATGAAGTCTTTGTATGAAAAATAACTTCATAGGGGCATCATTTGATTTTCATAGCTTCTGCATAGACTTCCAACAATAATTCACACCATATGTCATGTGTCTTCAACTTTGCAGTGAGTCTATCTGGCATCTTGGCTTTCCGTCCTCCATACATACT
This sequence comes from Peronia verruculata, assembly GCA_038406235.1. Lineage (NCBI taxonomy): Eukaryota > Metazoa > Mollusca > Gastropoda > Systellommatophora > Onchidiidae > Peronia > Peronia verruculata. Next base: position 1,809 of record JBCAUA010009671.1, on the reverse strand, counting down.
TTTTGTCCCATACATCCTTAACTTGCGGGTTAGACATTTAATTAGAATATCATGGTTTATAATGCCTTATCATCTGTGCATAGGAAAGGAGACTTAGATTTCACTGTAAGAGATCACTGATGATGTTCAGGTAATGAACACTGGAACAAACTGGCCTCATTTCTCCCCCTCTCCAGTGCTGATGACAGGAATGAAACGGTTGGCATGATTTCTCAGTGACCTGACATCCTTGTCCCACAGTGTCACGCTGCCATCCACAGCAGCTGCCATCAGGTACTCAGAGTCTGCTGAGAAGGTCAGGCTGGGGACAGTACAAAGGCAAAATAAGGATTGGAAATGAAGACCACAACTGCTATACTGACACCTATTGAGAATCAATAAGAAACCTGACAATAGTAAGATCAAGAATAGAGGTAAAATGTTCATCTTAAACAACTCAACACTACATGTACTTCAAATACCCATAAATGACCTATGGAAATTGAACAAAGATCACAATTATCATTTTTTGACACATACTGAGACTATGGTATTCAATATCAGGAACTGACAATCTGGTGGCAAAGTCAGGCTGAGAACAGGAAAGTAGAGATACTAAAGAAATGCCACATTGGCCATTTCCAACATCATGATAAACAAAAATAACCAAAGATAAAAAAAGGGAAGATCACAGCTGCTGTATTGACACATATGGGAATGACATAAAAAAAAATTTTTAAAATGAAGAAACGAAAGATAATCTATTACAAATAATGTTCACTGTCTCAACAAGAAAATCTGAACTATTTAACAAGAGCCAACTTACTCTGTTCACTAAAAATGTATTAAACACAATCAAAAAGTGACAAAACTCAAAGCAAAGAAATAACCAAACAAATGTGTAAGAAAATGCCTGTTCTTCCCTCATCAACCAGAACATAGCCCTTATTTAAACAATTAAAGACAAGTTAACTGCATTATTACTGATATTTTCACAAATGCTAGTAGGTTCTCATTACCACTAGGCTGATATCCAAATTGTATAGCTAAAGAGTATATTAAAGAGCAAAAAAAGAGAGTTCTATGACCTATATTATGAATGTTTTTACAAAAAATTCTCTTGTAGATACTAACTAGCATGAGCATGTTACACAAGTTTGCTGGAAGTTAACAGGCTCTTCATTGTTATTTTCCTTTGCACAAAAATAACAAGTGACCCTGTGTTGATAAAAATACCAACTCTTCCTATCCGCATCTTACCTTACCCAAACCAATTTTCCACCTTGTGATTTCATCTAATAAGACAAAATTCAACGAAAAAAAAAAAAAGGAAAAAAAAATATCTTAATGTTACACCTTGCACTTCCATTATTCCAAGTTCAAAACTGCTTGCTGAAAAGGATTTATTCCGCAGTCTTCAGACACAAAACCATTATCATATTACTATCAGAGGCAAGAAAGACCAAAAAAAAAAAAAAAAGGCCGGGAGTGCATAATATTTCTCAAGAAAGAGGCAAAGTACATGTGGTTCCTTGAATGGTAATCAGTCTGTAGCTGACGCTTCTTATCTGATAATTATTGTGAAGGATGTGTACTCTCACCTGATAACAGAGCGCAGTGTGGGCGTGTCCTTGACCAGGTCTCTCAGGGGGGTCAGGTCCCAGCTGCTCCACACTCTGTGATCACAGCAAATACAAAACAAACTCTCGAACAAGGTGTGCCGTAAGACATTACACACAAATCAGCTAGAATGGGGTCAGCAACAGGAGCAACTCTCTCTCTCTCTCTCTCTCTCTCTCTCTCTCTCTCTCTCTCTCTCTCTCTATCTCT
>JBCAUA010009650.1:0-13208 GCA_038406235.1 Peronia verruculata | reverse complement strand
CAGGTAAATGTTAATGCTAGTCACTACAGATAATTTTGAACATATTGTTATCGTCGCCGAGAAGCAATGACGTCCTTTGATAAATACAGTAAGGAAGAAAGAAAGAAAGAAAGAAAGAAAGAAAGGCAGCCAGCTTCCCTCCCCTAATTATCTGCCCCTTCCAAAAGAGGGACTTGTGTAAAGGAAAATCATTTTTACCAGAGTTTTACTTCCCTTTGCCAGACACAAGATGTGTTGAGCAAGCAGTGTGAAGAGGAAAAAATCCTTTTACTGCTTGCCATTCGAGAGACTGATCGCCAAAAAAAATTGGTAAAGTTATGACAATAAAATGAAAACATTCTCTTTACATCATAATTTGGGGGGAATTTGTCATGGTGTGTGTTCCAAGCAAAGGGCGCAAAAGTGATTTTTTTTTTTTTTTCCTCTTTACATTGCTTGTTCAATCCCTCATTTGTCTTGTAAAGGGAAGTAATAGGACTGAGCACAACGATCTCCTATTCCTTCCTCTACGACCTGCCACCTCCCCCTCCCCCTCTCCTCCCTCCTTCCGTCCCCGCCATCCCATCCTTATTTTAACTGGCACAAGTTCGTACGGAGCTTTTGTCTGATTTTACCGCACACTTTTCTTTTTATCACATCTCAAACGCGAAGAGAGAACTTGAGAAAACAATGACAGCAAATCACAATCACAAACTGTGAAATACATAATTATATATTTACATGTACTGGAAAGATTTCATCATCGACCTCAACGTGGAGATTTGCTGACGTTGCCGTTGTTGTTATTATTGTTTCTTTCCTTGTAGTTTTTATGTTTACTGTCTGTCCCTTGTTATATCGTTTCTGGCATCGGTTCCCGTCCTTTATGCCATGCCCTTGAAAGTCTGCCAGCTCTTCCTGTCGTTATTAAGTTTTGAAAGATCATTAAAAAAAAAAAAGAAATATGCTAAAACACTGTGATATTATGGTGCGCACTTTTAAGACACGGATGCAGGGAACAGCAGTAAATTTACCTGAGATAACCTTTGGCGTGAGCGCACAGTGTACGATCAGCTGCATCTGTGTGACTATTGTCTGTATGTATGTGAGAGTATATTTGAGATGTGTGAGACCCATTTCGTTTTCATCGTTCTACATTGAATCAGTTCTTTACTTTATTTTATTTTTTATTTTTTTTTCTGTAGGTATTTTTTTTTTCTTCTTCTTCAAATCTCTCTTTAAAAAAATGAGTTCAAGGACAAATCTAGTGAATTATATTTTAACTCTCTAACAGTGTCTATGAGAAGTATATCTCTCGTGGGATTTGCAGGATTATCATTAGATTGCTTTGTACCGCGTTCTAGAGATTGTGTGGCGGTTTGATTGTTCGACATCGAGCGTAATAAGTTTTATATATGTAAGGGTATATTAACCGGTAAATTGTTCCAGTAGCCATTGCAACAGCTATGTTTGCCATGGATTATCTACAATTCGTGTTGTTCAATTTGTTATGTTCATTACAATAACTCTATTTAATTTTGAATTGTATTTCTAGTTGTTATTATTGTTGTTTATGTTGTCGTCTTCTTTGTAATTGTTGTTGTTGCCCTTAATGTTGCTTTCTTTTAAATATCCTTTTTTTATGGTATTATCTTGGTTGTTGGTGATGTTATGTTATCAGTTCCGATAACGCTATATGGAGAAGCAGCAGAGTGGTGTACATTGTTTTACTGATATGATTATGGACATTCCATAAAACTGTTTGTATCTAACTTTTTTTGGATATATCTCATATTACACGGCGGGCGGTCGTTCACCCCATCTCCCTACATCTATAACGTTTTTTTACCTCTTTGTTCTCATTATTTGTCCGAATTAGTTCGTGCCTCGTCCAATCTATCATGCTGTCATATTCCGTTACAAAGGTGACATATTCTCCTTGTGTGCGTTACCGGGACTATTATAGACCTTGAGATCAGGGCCGTTGGGGCACCAATAACACAGGCTTCTGATCAGAGCAGTGCGCTGGGCTTAATCAGTACAACGTACAGAACAGAAAAAAGATATTAATGATCAACAAACTGAGACATAGATGTATGTTTATTTGTTCCTTATGACAATTCAGTGTTTCGAATTACAGAACATTCTGTAGTACAAAACCACAAAACAAAAATGTTTGAACAATATATTATGGGTTACGATAACAGAACAAACAAACAATCAAACAAACGTAGCAGTTGAGTGGAGTGTGTTAAAAATAATATGATATTTTTAATGCCTTTTGTTTTTATCTGAACTGCACCACACTTGTGCATTGCATCTCGCACACGTCAAAAATATTCTCAATAGATCTGTTCCGACCAAGCGAACGGCTGGAAATCCCCATCTCATCTTTGTAAGGAGGTACAAGCACTCCAAACTGTTCGCCACCACTGACATAGAAAAAACACTTTTAAAAATTTACGGGACCGGTGATAATGGGAGATCGTTTCGCCGATTATCTGCCCTTTCCGAAAGAGGGATTTGTGTAAGGGGAGATCATTTTGACCAGACTTTTATTCCCTTCGCCAGACGAAAGATGTGTTGAGCCTATTTACTGCTTGCCATTCGAAAGACTGATCGCAAAAAAAAAAAAAAGAAAATTGATAAAATTTTAACAGTAAGAAGAAAACATTCTCTTTACATCTTTTGGTGTATGTTTCAAGCAAAGGGCGCAAAAGTGATTTTTTTTTCTTTACACTGTTTGTTCAATCCCTCTTTCGTCTGGTAAAGAGAAGTAATAGGACCGAGCACACCGGTCTCCCATTGTTCTCGGATCTCGTGGTGGAGCGGCAACAAACATCACTGAGTGTTCTATTATAGCAGGGGGCAGGGGCACAAACACTCCGCCGGGGATTTCCAGGTTTTTGCGCAGTCGAATGTGGACTATTCTTGTCTTCCTTCAGACACCTGAAAGGTCATGTATTCTTTAAATATCCAGTTTCTCTTTATATCAGGTTTTGCTTTCTTCTAACTCTGTATAAATTTAAATATTTTCGACCTGGCTTTCCTGACAAGTAGATATATGGGAATCGTTTGCCACGGGTGCAGACGATCACCTGCAAAGGGAGAGAAAATACTAATCGACAGCAAGTTATCAATATATAGATTAGCAAAGGACTCTTAGATATAACGCTCTTGAAATCTAGTGGCAACTATCCAATATATCCTCTGTCCTTCCTGGATGATCTATGACCAATGGCGCTTGGTCTGTGACATTCCTTGAACCCTGGGTTGAGTCTTCCAACCGCTGGGGAAATTTAAGTCTCTGCCCAACCCTTTTACTTGCTGAAGGCTTGGAAGACATGGCCTTGCTTTGCTCTCAGTCTGATATGGACGATGTTTACTTAGCACTACATACCACTGTTCTGTAGTGTCAATGTTGACAAAAGAAACCGATAGCGCGTACTGATGAATATGGATTTGGCACCATTGGGTTGAGTTAAGGCTTTTAGTTAAGACTTTTTTTTCTTTTGTAATTGTCAAGGGTCTTCCAATTTGGGGCCCGGTCCTATGAAAAAGCCTAACTATGTGAAATTTTTTGGTTATAGATAAGTAATAAAATCTAAATTGAAATCGTGACAAAAAACGTGATAGAAAATCCTGGGAGACTTAGAGACTGTCTGTTGTTTTAAAGCAAACGGCTTTAGATTTACACAAATAAAGAGTATGATGCATAAGAGGCGTATACCTAATGTGGACTATGGAACATGTCGACATCAGTCCACAGATGAATATTAAAAATGAAAAAAAAGATTAGACCAGGGCTGTTGATGACTGGGTCAGATTAATGAGGACTCAAAAAATGACAGTCGTGAATTGCAGAGTCCACATAGTAATGTGGCAAAAAGTCGGTCTCTTTGGTGAAATGTTAAGTTCAGTTTGTGATGCAATCCTTTGGGCAGGTTGTAGGGGCTGATTAGGAAATGGCGTTCTCTTATTGTGATCGTGAGATCGCTTATAACTTAAAACTACAAACTCAAGCTTAAAATGCTCATCTCATGATTTTTCTCGAGTGGCAAGGCATAACTGGCATACTGAGCTTTCCCGAGGAAGGCGAGACTGAGAGGAAGAGACATGTCCTTAATATCCCGCCATTGTAAGGTCTTTTTCTTAAAACAATTCCTGTTTTGTTTTGTTTTTTTGTTTTTTAATCCCCATTGGTTTATTTTTGGAAGAGTATATAGGTCATTTAACACCAAAAGTGATATGTGAGCTCTAAGATTAGACTTTGTCTTGCCCTCAATAGTTTTAATTGTTTTAAAGATTAGGACGAAAATAGGTCATTCAAGGAGAAAATAGCATCCGCTCAGGGACGTCGCCAGGGACGTCGCTCTGGGATCATTGTCGCTAGTCAAAACAATCTCTTGTTTAAGAGCAATTGTAGGAGCAATAGTAGTACAAGTAATAGTAGCTATAGCAATAGTAAAGCGGTAGGAAATATTGTTATTGATGAGGCAGTTGTAACACTGACAAAACAGTAGCAGTAATAACAGGAGTAATAATACCATTGACCAATTGTAGTAGTAGTAGTAGTAGTAGAAGTAGTAGTAGTAGTAGTAACAGTAGTAGTAGTAGTAGTAGTAGTAGTAGTAGTAGTAGTAGTTGCTGTCGTTGTAATAGTAATAGTAGTAGCAGTAGCTGTTGTTGTTATTGTAGTAGTTGCACTTGTTATTGTTGTTGTTGTTGTTGTTGTTGTTGTTGTTGTTGTTGTTGTTGTTGTTGTTGTTGTTGTTGTTGTTGTTGTTGTTGGCGACACTCTCTAGAATTACTTATCATTTTCCTCCCTGCTCCGAAGTCACCGATTCGCTTTGATCTGTCCGCGACAACTGATGAGCAATATTTGCCAACTAGTTTAATTTAACCCCTTCCCCATGTAGGTAATGAATTTTTGAGTTTAGTTTTTTGATTGTTTGTTTGTTGTTGTTGTTTTTTAAAGAACATGATATCATAATCAGTTGTCGTCCAATTGTTTACCACGACGCTTTCTTTCCCTGACGTATAACATTATGGATTTTGAAAAGATTTGGAAAGAGTCGTGCTGATGTTTACGGTTGTGATAGAAAAGTCAGTATTCCCAAAGAAACTGGGATTAGCATAAGGAGTGCATTTTGTTCTTTCATGTAGGGTAAGGCAAATATTTAGATTCACAGTCATCTTGCTTTGAGATTGTATTATTATTAATGCCCTATCGAAATTGCACTTCTCGTCTTGACCGGCGGTCCTACAGTGGAGATGAAGGTGCCTTGAAGTGAACTTTAATTCATCCAGTGTTCTTCATGGCTGGTTAAGCCAATGCATGCGCAACACGGTATAATCTGGGGGGTGCTTGCAGAGGAACACCGTTGAAGCTGGACTGTATCTTACACCATAATATCTTTGTTTTGCTTCCTTTAATGTGTTAAAGTACTTTTACTGTCATAAGGTTTTAGCTTCGGTGTATAGATAATAGAGGTTCTTCACTTTGCCTACTTATATTTTATTTCTATTTATTGATTTGAAGCTCTTAAAAAGAGGTCTTGCAGTTCTTGTAATTAGAGCGTATGTTGCTACTATGTGTGTGTGTGTGTGTGTATGTGTGTGTGTGTGTGTGTGTGTGTGTGTGTGTGTGTGTGTGTGTATGTGTGTGTGTGTGTGTGCGTGTGTATGTGTACGGGCGTGTGATTGTGTCTGTGTGAGACCACATTTTATGTGATTCTTATAGATTTCCCATGGACGAACAAATCAAAAGTCTAATGAGATTTTCTTTTCTTTTCTTTCTTTTTTGTCTGAAAGAAATGGGATTCATCATCTCGGCATCCAGAGTCTTCATCTGAAGATGATGGTATTATGAAATTGCTTCAATATCACGTTTGTTTGTTTGTTTGTTTGTTTGTTTTGTTTATTTGTTTGCTTATTTGTTGTTGTTGTTTTTTTCTTTAATCACATGGCTTGTACATAAAAAAATGTACTCATATGAAAAGAAACGAATTTGTTTTAAACAACATTATCGCAAAATTGGAAAACGGGAAGATTTTGTTTTAATTCAAACCCGGTATTTAACAAAATTTTAATGATACTTGAGCGCTATGGTCCAGGCCCAGATTCAGCTAAATAAAAAGTAGAAAAAGAAAAAAAAAATCACCGTAGCTTCTTCAAGGAAAATCTTTTTCTCTCTTACTCAGGATGACAACCACTTCTTTGTTAAGGCGGTGACTGTGATTAATTTGCTATCACATTGCTAACGACATCGTGAAAAAAAGCTTGTATTTTGTTTTCCTCTGATAGTGCAAATTTTGTTGTTCATAACACTGCAAGTAGTGCATCCATGCAAGATTTATTCGTTTATTTGATTCAATTTTTAAAAACATTATTTTGTTCATGTTTTAAATCACCAACTGCCAGTGTAAAACGACAAATATAATCCCCTCTTCTCTCGAGGCTCATTTTTCTAACGAAGCTAATCTTCGTTGAATTTTATGAATACTTGACTGCAAATCTGCATGGAAGGCAGCGCCTTGTGTCGGCTTCTGACCACAATACGTGCAGGCTGAACAAGCCCTGATGGCCTAAGTTGTCAATTTCCCTGACACGCCTCACACACGTCTTCATACGAGCAACAATAGGTCCAGCTGAAACTATGAAAAGTTTTTTTGTTTTTTTAACAGGTATCGTCGGTTCATTTGACCTATCTATGGTTGTATGCGGACATTAGCTTTTTTAAATGTCTTTGTGTAAATAAAAGTGTGTGTGCATATGAGTGTTGGCTGGTGTGTATGTGAGTGATTGAATATTGAGCGGATAAGGTAATAATACCACCCCCCTCTCCCCCCTTCTTGCTCCAGAGTTTGATGAAAATGATCGCCTTTTTCTAGCACTGGAGTGATTGTGCTGACTACAATGTGACTACTATATACTACTATATACGTCTTTCAACCTCTTAATGGAAGTTATTTCGACAACAATATCAGGCAATCTCGAGTCATCTTATTTTTTCTCCGTTTTATTTTTTCTTCTCTCTAACCATAACTCTCTATCTCACCTTTCGGCAATGAATCGGTCTAAAATGAGAGCCGTTTTCTATGGTGATCAGAGATTTTTTTTTTTTTTTTACAAAGGCAGATCGTAATGCAATAGGTAGGAATCATTCTTGGTCCCTGTATGTAAGATTCTGCTTTCCTTCATTCTCATAAGGTAGCACGACAGCCACGATAAACTTGAAATAGTACTTACTATTTTGCTTTCGCCACTCCTTAAACATATCAACACTGATATAGGGGAAAACTTCTTGGATTTTGTAATCTCACACACTTTTATAAAACTGGGGTTTCAAGAACTCGATCGATTCAAACCAGTTAGTTACAAGGATAGAAAGAAGAAGATTGGAACTGATAGAGTACAACAAAAAATGGGAAGGACAGCAGAATAGTGTTTTTGCCTAAGAACTTTTGAACTTGTATGTTGTTGTTGCTGTTATTGTTGTTATTGTTGTTGTTGTTGTTGTTCGTTTGGATTTTCTGAGGCATGTACATAGTTACTATTCTGCTGTATCCGGTATAATATGGTACTTACTTGAATTAGTCGATTATTATTAGAATGTTGACAGAAATTTAAGCTCCATGAGCTGAAGGACTAGTGGGCAGACATTGACTCTGTATTCTGGCAATTTAAAACCAACCACTGTATTCTGCTAATTTAAAACCAACCACCGATTTCTTCTGCAAATGACAGGAGATCTACCTTTTTTTATTGTTCAACAACAACAACAACAACAAAAATGCTGTCAAAGTCAGAGTGGAAATTATGGTTCCCGCTGTTTCCGATTTTGTTAGACTATGTTTCCCTTTCTTTCTTTCTTTCTTTCTTTCTTTCTTTCTTCTTTCTTTCTTTCTTTCTTTCTTTCTTTCTTTCTTTTGTTCTTTCTTTGTTGCTTTCTTTCATTCTGTTAGTTAGCCTACTTACAAGGTGCATCTTTCTTTTCCTTGCAGAGAGGTCGAGAAAATCGACGAAGACGATGTGGATGTCGAGGTAGTCGAAGTGGAAGCCGAAGCCGATCCCGAAGTCGAAGTCGAAGTGGTAGTCGAAGTCGCGGAAGAAGCCGCAGCCATAGCCGTAGCCGCAGCTCCAGCCAGGGACAAGATTAGGAAGTCGGACACCATCTGGTCGCCCTGGAAATAACGCACTCAACAGTCAACCTTAAGGAGGGGGAATGTCCCGTGTCACAGGACATTGGCATCCGCTCTGTTGTCATGGAGATGTACATATATATACACACTGAGATCTACCGTACTCACAGTGCTGTTTGCTGGATGGAATGAATAAGTGGGTGTGGTGATGATGTGTGAAGCGACTGCCTACTGCAGAATCCTGAGCAAGTCATTTTTTTTTTTTGTATGCTAGTCAAAACAGCAAATTTTCTTTTAAAAAATATCAACAAAACAGAGAGAGAGAAAAAAAAAAGGAAAACAAAATTCTTATAATATGATGATGACGTGAAATGTGTGTAAGTGACCGCCTGTGTAGTATCTTGAACATGTTTTTGTTTATCTTCTCTTGTGATTATAACATTGCTGAACTTACTCTCTGGTATAAAAAGAAGAATAAAAAGAAGAAAGAGAGAGAGAGAGAGAGAGAGAGAGAGAAAAAAGAGAAAGAGAACGAACAGGAAAAAATCGCATGAAAAAAAAAAAAAATGTGTAAGTGACTATCTGCATGATTCTGTATGTCTTGTCCATCTAGAGCTCCAACATTGAACAGTTTTGTTTGCGAAGTTGTTGGACATGTCAGTCTGGCTCTGTAGACATTGTAGAGCAGACAATCATAACTTAGCCTACAAACCACAGCAGCGCAAACACTGTCATGAAAAAGAATGCGCACATTACTCACTTGACTAATATATCTCCTGTAAAGTAAAGAGAGGTGACCAGTTGTTTCATACTGTGCTCGTCATATACATTTGTACATGCCAGACTTTGTTCAGCACCTGCTGGAAAAGAAAGCATAAACATTATGCAAACATCTAACTGTGCCATAAGAAAACACGTAATATAATACTATGTACTGTCATTCCATATTATTAATGAGCAAGGATCTGCTCGGCAGCCACAGCGTCTGTTTGTGGCTACAACTATTGATTTAGTTCAGCAAGATGGGGAAGAAGAAAAATATTTATCTACATATTGTCATGTTCAAAACCATTGTATCCTGCGACCCACAGCTGGACAAAATGTATAGTGATTTGGAATGTGAGGGACGGTTGCATGAAAACCATAGGCCCTATTGGTAAGACTTCGCTGTTTATGTGCTCAAGTTGATATGAGACACTGAGTCCTTTTGATCCACCAGGACCCAAGCATTAACGCTTTGTCGGTGCTTACTGCCCCCCCCCCCCAACCCCCCACCTCTCCTTTACCGCCATAATTATAATATACTATTCTCTTATAAATGAAGATGGTTAATACTGTCATGGCAAAATGAAATAGTGCTGAAGAGCAGTCTCAGAGTGATCTATCCTGGAAGTGTGATCAACACTATACCACTGGAAAAATGGTGACAACTCCTGCATGTATTGTACACAGTGTATATTTTTATATGCTCAAGAGCTAAAAAATTTCAGTTTGGACGATTTGTTTTAAACTATTTATACACTGAAAAAAAGGGGGTCGGATGGGAGGAGGGAAAGATGGAGGATTGGGAAGTGGAGGGCGGGGGGGGGGGGCAGGGGGGCGGGGGGTCAATACTTCCTTGTGGAGACAAGGCTCGAATCACAGCAAAATTGCATCTCTGTATTTCAGAGAGTTAAAGCTCAATAGGCCCTTTATTTGGAGGATGTTGATGAGGAGTTAAAAAATAAAAACTACAACAACAACAGAACAAAACAATGCAAAACAAAACGGAAGAAACGATGAGACGGGCGTGGTTTGCCAAGTGTCAGTTCAGCACACACTTAACGCTAGAAATATACATGTACATGCCTGTTAAAGGATCCTGACTAAGACGACTCAAATCCATCACGATGGGAGATCCTGGAGCGCAAGCCACGTTCATGGCAACTGAGATCTGCCCAAATCGAAAATTCGGTACATTTTGTCATCAGAACAATCACTGAGATTACAGTGAGTAGTGGTGAGTTGTTTCGGCAGATGTTTTTTTTTTTTTTCACCGAGAGAAAATTAATGGGGCGGGGAAAAAAAATCTGTACCGCTAGGTAGGCCTACTTCAAATAGTTGCAATGGAAATGCGGGAGACATAATTATGAGTTGGGCGGATTTTTCTTTTTTTTTTTGTTGTTGTCTCGTTCATTCTGTTGCACGGTTATTAAACCTCTAAAAGGTCTGAAGTGAGGACCTGGTAATTTTTTTTATGTTGGAAAATGTGGGAGGAATTCTTAAAGTACTTTGGCAGAACGCCGTTTTCGTGACGGGCGATTTTTGTTGTTTTTTGTTGTTGTTTACCTAGCCCTGTGTAACTTTCCACAATGTCGCCAGCCAGTCTATAGATTTGTTCCAACTAAGCCCACGGCTGGAAATCCCCGTCTAATTTTAGTAGGCGGGTACAAACACTCCAAACTGTTCATTACCACTGACATAAAAAAAAAAAATTCACGGGACAGTTGTTCTCGGATCTCGTGGTGGAGCGGTAACAAACCATCAGTAAGTGTTCTATTTTAGGCAGAGGGTACAAACACTCCGGCGGGGATTTCCAGATTTTTGCTCAGTCGAATATAAACTATTGGATCTAGTCATTCTCTATAAATTGCATTTTCTTTTCTCAGTGACTATTGCGGCCTTGTGGAATATTTATTTGGCTTCTGGCCAGGTGAACATTTTTAGCCAGATTCATCTCGTTACTAAAAAAGGCGTGTTCACACTGTTCATAAGACAATTATAGAGCTACTTGCCTGTGTATAAATCAGATTACGAGGGTGTTTTATTGTCGCAAAAGACTTTTGGTTTATTGTGGCCGGAAAGCCAGACCAGGATTTTCTCTAAACTGAGGTTCTCATGGAAAAGGTGTTCTGTGAGAGTACATTACGATTGATTCAGATGTGGGTATGCCTGGTTGTTGCTTTTTTAGTACTTTTCCTGTCGTAAATGGCTAATTGAAATGGCACAATTTTGTAGTTCAAGTATCTGTAACATTTTCTTTACATGTATGAAAACATAATCATCGATTCTCCGCATCTCATCTCGTCCTTGCTGATGGGTTTGTCATGTTCGCAAAGGCCTCACCGTTACACAGGGCACAAACTTAAGGCGCACATGTTCTGCGGGTGAATTCACTATAGGAGTGATGGAAACAAGTTTGCACTGAAAGTCGGGAGCAAAGAACCAGTGACTAAAAGAATGAATGAATTGCAAACAACTAAAAATGGGCTCACCGTCTTGACTTCAGGTGACTTTTGTCACAAACAGCTGGATATGGAGGACTTCTGTGTTTCTAGGAACAGTGACTTGTCATTGTTTGAAGTTCGGAAAGAACTTGGCCTAAGGCATAGGCGGCCAAAACTTTGCTGTCGCTCATCTGTAACGGGGGGAAGGAGGGGGGGGGGGGGGAGGGGGATAAAGAATTAAATATACACAACCGGCGAATTTAAGACTCACAAACCTGAAAGACCTGAACGGTTCTGATGTCCCCAGATGTAATTCAAAATCTGAACAATGACAAACCGTCAGATCAATTTTTATTTTTCAGAATGAAACAAAAAATATAGTAAGATGGAAAATAATATTTATTTTTGTACACATCCATTTTTATTTTGGTTTATTTGTATTTGACAAATTTTCTGCTCTTTTTCATGTTTTATTTTGTGTTTAATTGCAACGTCTTTGATCAGATCCTTGTCGTCAGATTAATCAATTTGAATCAGCTAACAAAGCAGAAATTCAATCATACCGTCCTTTCTATGATGCCCTGAAACCTAGGCGTCCCTATAAACAGGCCAGGTAACCGGATTCATTTGAAGGCTGACAATAAATCGTGGCTCTCTAATTAAACTGATTTAACTGCAACGACTTTATAACATAGTTGGGACACTTTCATTCTGAGACGACGAAACTTCGGTGAGCGAAACTCAGATCGTGTAACTCTTGTTGAACTCTGCGTGCATGGTGCTCACAGATTTGGCGGCCTTTTCTTAATTTGGCTAATGTCTGATATATTTCTCATATTTCAATGAGATGAATGTTTTCGTGTCATTGATCTGTTTGAATTAATTTGTATCTCATTTTTGCCAAGTTCTGATTTGTATGAATAAAATTTTGTTGAGGTCAAAAATTTGGCCTCTTCTTATTGATTTTTTAAACGGCGTTTTAAATCTGGTAATTTAAACAGTCAGCCTTCAATGCCTACTGCGGGTGTTCAGCCTGGTATAGGGACGCCTAAGACGAAACACATGCTTGTGCTTGTCTTGTGTGATGGAAAGTCCCAGCTCTGGCTGTATAGCTGTCATCGTCATGGGCTGTTGTCTCTTTCTGCCTTTTGCTCAGTTACCGCGCAAAACAGCAAATATGTTCGTTCTAATTTCAACAGCAGCAGCAACAACAACAACAACAACAACAGCAACAACAACAGCAACAACAACAACAACAACAACAACAACACTGTTTCCAAGCTGAAACTCGTGAAATCTATGTTTACACAGACCGTAAATTAATTCAGAAATTAAACTTGAATTAAGGCAGTTACACGGTGAATCTCGTTGCCGACAATAGCAAAGAAATGCCATAAAGTAAACTGCATTTAGAATGCTGGACTTCAACAGAAGAAAACGAGATGAAAAACTGAATCCAACCGGTGAAGTGGATTGGTAAGCTTAGACATCATGGCTCGGTCATTGTCTGCATCAAAACATTTGTCGGTCCTACACGCAGTGCCCATTTGCAAACTAACATGGCAAAATCTAGATAATCAATACTAATGTAACTACCTCACCAGAAACAGAAGAATAGATAGAAACAGAAGGGCTTTCGTCTTCATTTTGTTTTGAGTAGTTTGGTCTTCGTCCTTTGATTCTGAGCAGAGGCGTGTGGAGCGCCGCGGGTCTAAATACTCTAACCATTTTTTCCCCCCTGTAATGTGCGAGGACCTGTGTCTGAGAAGGTCATGTTAATAGTTTAGATTAATGGTTCCCAGAGTTTTTACAATCTCGACCCCTCGCCAAAGATTGAAATACAATTCTAGACAGAGAAAAAAAAAAAAAAAAAAGCAAA
>JBCAUA010009639.1:0-13209 GCA_038406235.1 Peronia verruculata | reverse complement strand
TACATACATACATACATACATACATACATACATACATACATACATACACACATACATACATACATACATACATACATGCATACATACATACATACATACATACATACATAAGTCGTTCCTTACCACCATGCCGTACGTCACTGGGACCGGTAGATTTAGTCTTCTCCCACCTGCCACATTGTACCAACATGCATGCTCTTTGAAGAAATAGAACTGGCCAACCGTAAAATTCAGATATGAAATATCACTACCACAACACAACTGGCAGTTTGACTTAAAGGCGATCATGTAACATTGCGGATTGGACTGACAGGCCACAGCACAGTGTAACTTGGTCGTAAATGTTGGAGAAATCTGGCAACCCCATGGCTGGATTTCATATTGTCGAAACACACCAGAGGACAAAGTCACCACTTGAACGGAATGTTGGATGGCGGTAAAAATGATGATAGCAATTGAAAGCATCTTCGAAGATAACAAATTACTTTAATCTTTCGTTTGTTATAAGAGTTTTTCTTTTCGTCATCAAGATGGTTTTCTTTGAAGACAGCTTGAAATGCAGTATGAAGAATATCACCTATTACAATAGAATAACATAAATCAAAACAGCTATCACCATAGTAACAGAGAAATAACAACAACAACAACAACAACAACAACAACAACAACAACAACAACAAAATTTGCGTGAAGTATTGCTTGTTTTCTGTCCTTTCTCAGGTTGTTCAATTCAGATAAAGAAAAACGAGGATAAATAGTACTTGTTTCTTAATAATCGAAAAGTATTTGATATCAAGATAATATGGAGTCTAGATCCATGTCATTTCGAACGGTTAACTCAGACGAGAATAAAACTAATTATAGTGTCAGTTTCGGTGGTAGACTTATTGAGAAAATAAATAAGCCTGTTTTACTAAAACTTGTCTTCATCAATAGGACAAAAGAAAAGAAAAAGCAAGAACTAACTTATCAATCAAAGGAACAAATAATAATATTAGAATAGAGACAATTCAATACCGAGAAAATAAAC
Source organism: Peronia verruculata (assembly GCA_038406235.1). NCBI lineage: Eukaryota > Metazoa > Mollusca > Gastropoda > Systellommatophora > Onchidiidae > Peronia > Peronia verruculata. The sequence continues at coordinate 12,179 of JBCAUA010009639.1, read as the reverse complement.
AGTACTAGACAATTGCTAGTGATCACTCGCTCGCTCGCTCGCCCGCTCGCTCACTCACTCACTCACTCACTCACTCATTACATAGATGCGAAATACATACACATAATATTTATATACACAGAATCACTCACCCATACTTGCACAGTGGCAGATTAAGACGGACAGCAAATAATAACAAGAAATATCTATCACACATACCTTAAGGCACATTACACCCGAAACTGTCTGTTCGATAATGATAATTTGTACAATTAACAAATACATAATGATGCCATAACAAAAAGTGGGATAATGAATACAACAATAAAAATTAAGTAAAAATAATATCAATATTGGCAGTAACTTAGAACAGACCAAAAGAACACACATACACAAAATTAATGTAGAAAACAGGTCATTGCAAAAAATCCACAACAGAATCCTTTAGAGAACAAATTTTCACATCGTCTACTAAAAAAAAACCTGTGGCAGATTAATTATAGGCTTGAAGGATTGCCCCCTCCCCCTCCTCTTTTTTTTTTTCTTTCTACGTTTTTTTTTTTTTTTTGTCATAGCCACTGTTAAATTCAACCAGTCAGTAAGTTATCATGGAATTCGATGACAAGGTCACGAGGAGTTGAGCAGATGTTTATACAGCTCTGTTTAAATAAGCCTCAGGAAACAATCCTGTGGTGCAGAAATAATTGCAGTTCTGTCAACTTGCCATTAGGAGCACGGACCTAACCCTCGTCTCAATATTTGAGTATTTAAGGCAAACTGGCTTAGGCAGATTCAAAAGAGAATTCGTAATGAACTTTAAGGAACTACAAAGAGAAACTGGTAAATGTATGTGTGTTCAGAAGAAGAGAATGTACTATGCACATGGCAAAAAAAAAAAAAAAACAAAAAAAACAAAACCATCCAATGTATCTGAAAGTGTGCAGAAATTCGCAAAAGAGGAAGGAATTTTTTTTTTTTTTTTAATGTAATGTTGATAAAACACCCATTCTGTTGGTCTACATAGTTTAAGAATTATAAAAGACACATAGACACACACTCACACACAACACAACACACACACGCACACACACACACACATACACACATACACACACACACACACACACACACAAGCACACACACACACACACAATAAAAACTAATAAGCAGGGAAGTAATTTATCTTCAGTTACACTCAACTTTCAAAGCGGTGGGAGACCGGCCGATAAATAAAAATCATAAATGAATAGAAGGAAAATAAGTCAATAAATTAGGACAATGAGTCAGTGAATGAATGACTGAATGAAAGAATGAACCAATCAATCAATCAACCAATCGATAGATCGATCGATCAATCCCTCCAATCGATCAATCAATCAATCAATCAATCAATCAATAGACAATTATTAATTACAGCAGCACAATGACATGTTTGCACTCACAGTCACAGCTGCTGGTATCTGGAACTTGGTGATTTACTTCGTAGAGAAAATCGTTCCAAGTGATCACTCAGGACCACTAGTCATTGTCCTCATTATATCCTCACACAGGTCCGTTTGAACAACAACAGAGAGAGAGAGAGAGAGAGAGAGAGAGAGAGAGAGAGAGAAAGAGAGGGAAAAAGGGAGAAATGCCTTGTAATTTGTTCAATGCCAATGTTTATTCAAGTAAGAAAATAACAGAACAGTTATTTCCAGACCCACACATAAAAGTTAAGCGCAAGAGCATCTCGAAACTGATTCTTTCTTGTACATCACTGGGACCCACGCATCTTCATCAATATCATTAACAATATCATTTTATAGAAAGGTGTTTAATTTCAAGACAGACACCCTCAACCAGCAAGTAATTCAATTTCTTGACATGTTTCTTCATATAGACGAAGTGGCGCTAATCTAGATTTAAATTACTTAAAGTTGATAAAAAAGAAAATAGCGTTGAAGTTCCAAACCTGATTTATATATATGTATATGTGTGTGTGTGTGTGTATGTGTGTGTGTGTGTGTGTCTGTGTGTGTGTTTGTGTGTGTGTGTGTGAGAGAGAGAGAGAGATCAACTGCTATCTTCATTATCACAGTTTGTCATTCAATAAAAATGTCTTGAAATCCAAGACGACTGTCTACCGACAACTTATCAAATTAAAAGAAACGGAGAGAAGAAGAATTTGATAGAAAGCAAACTGATATCACTGGCCAATTTTTTGAGCCGAGTTGGCTCTTTCTCAAGGAGAATAAAGGAAACATAAAAAATAGAAATAGGATATTGCTGTACACGAAAAAAAAAATGTATAGGACAGGGTTTTCAATTTTGTTTAATGAGGAAATAAAAAAAAAATATATATATATTTTTAGAACAATAAAAATTATAGACCTTCTAATTTAAAATGAACAAAGTTAGTGAATACAAGTGAGATTTATATGTTGTCAGTCTTTTTTTTTTTTTTAAAATTCGTTTGCTGTTAATACAACTTTTAAGTATTAATTTCCAAGAGTGACATCACCGCAGATTGTGCCGTCTTTTTTGATCATGCAACAAAGCCAAAATCGTCAGATCTGTCACCAACATTTACCAAAAATGTCTTAAAATTAAGACGACTGTCCACAGGCAACTAATCAAATACATCATAAAACTTGAAAAACATGAAGAAATTTGAATTGAGTTAATAAAATAAACTAATATCGCTAGCCAAAATTTTCCCGACCCCTTGGCTCTTCGTCGGGCCAATCTCTCACCACCATCATGAGGATACCTTGCTACCTTTCGTTCCTATAGATCCCTTCTACGTTGGTGTTTGCTTCCGTGTTCGGAGTGCGATTTTTTGTGGGACGGACGCGGAAGCGAAACGTCATAAGTTAGTTACTTCCGTGTTTGAAATGTAAACAATAGAATGTGGGGCGGACGCGAAAGCGAAACGTCATAAGTGAACGAGGTCGTAACATCTCTGTCTCACAACATCATCCACACATCTGGTCAGGTCATCTATGTCACTCCTCGTCTTCTTCGTTCTGACTAGACCAGTTAGTCCTTTGAAACTTTCACTTTTTAAAAATCCTCGACACACAGAGTTTGACAATTCCCAAATTTATATTATGATAGGTGGAATTAAGTGATTTCATGAAGCTCTTGTCTTTAACAAGTGATTGACAAAAAGTGAATCAAATTTTACAACATTCATCCTGTTACTGCTGTGCAGTCTGGACACTAACAACACCAAGTAAAAGTTTAAAAAAATGCGTTTTTTTTTTCAAAATGCGTTTTTTTTTTTTCAGCACTCATGTGCAATCTACTTTTTTTTTTTATTTATGGAGCAACTGCCACAAAATTTGGCATGAATATAGATCAAAACCATATCTAAATTATGTCAGGAGGGATTATTTTCATATCTTTTTAAATTTTTGAGAAATTTGAGATTTTGCGGTCAAATTTAAAAAAAAAAACGTAAAAAAAAAAAAAAAGCATTTTATCAGAAATCTGTTTGAACAAAATTTAGATATAGGATGGTAAAATATGTACACAAAATTACAAGCACATCGGTTGGTAAAGTTCAGAGCCTATAGAAGGTAAAGTTACGCAATATTGTGTAGCAAAATCCAAGATGGCGGCCGTTACCGTGGCAACCATGAGTGATTTCGATTTTTCTTTTCAGTTGTTTTCGTCTAATCTGACCATGCCGAATTCGATGGTAATGGTTAAAATAATCTCCCCCCAGCGGTTTTCAAAATGACTCCCAGGACTCCTTTGGTCTTGTCGTACTTAGTCCTAGGCGTGTTACGGGAATTGGCTTATATGTAAATATAAATCTGTATCTATTGTTGTTCTGTTTACCTAATGGGCCGTACTCCTTATTTGTTGGCCTTCCTAGGTTGTATGTAAAAAAAAAAAAAAATGCAATCCAGAATCTTAGGACTCTAGTGAAATCTCTCTAAATTATTACCCCGAATGCACAAGGGTGACAAAGTCATTACACGTACTCTATTACTATTTTAATATTTAATTTGGAGCTATCTGATTGCTTGCCATATAGGAAATAAGGAAAACTATGGGCCAACCTTGACGACATCGTTACAATGATCTCTTTAAATTTCATCTGACAATATCTAAGCTAAGTACTTAATATGCTCCTGATGGGCAAAGCTGCCGCTGTAATAACTTTTATTTCGAAATATTTCGAAAGAAGTGGGCATTTGCTTCATATAAGAACTAAATGTGAGTGTTATGTGTTTCTGCCATCAGCAATACGCTTATCAAGTCGGGGTAATATAACTTGAGTCTACCTCGTTCTACATTTACTTTCTGGAAGAAAGAAAAACCAGGAGGGAGACTCGGTAGAAGAGGAGAAACGAGACGGAAACTCACCTACGGCATCATTGACGTTAACGACTGGTTGCTCCACTATGTAAAGAGTCGTGTGCACGATTGGTTTATACACTTCCTTATTTGATGTACAGCTTGGTGCCAAGGAGCTTAGATGAACTGGAGGCCGCACTTGGGTCATGTGACCACGCAGCATTGAAACCGCTTATCCCTGTCGAACTGGGGGCAAATCTCTGTTTGTTAGCATAACAATGGTGAAGACATGCGTTGTTTTTGGGTGCACAGCCCGTGATATCAAGAATCCAGCCAGGAGTTTTCATTCGTAAGTACTTCTTGCACACCTGAGCTTAGTTAAACATGAAGTTGAGATTTCAGCATGATTAATAAGAAATCTTGGTGAGTACCATTTATTAATTGCACTGCCTTGCTGCCTTTCACTCTGGTGAAAATTATAGTTGATCTCTTACTGTCTTTTGGTTTAATGTATTTTTTTCCTAACCTTTCTCTCTTTCTGTCCTCTAATTGAAATTATCCCTCCATTTTTTCTTTTTCTTTTTCTTTTCTTTTTTTTTTGCACGTCTCTCCTTCTCTTTCACTGTGCTTTCGTTTCCCTCATTCTCTCCGTCTTTCAACTTTTTTTAAACTATTAACTTTCTTGCTTTATCTTTACTCTGTTTATTTATGTTTCATATGCTCTGTGTACTAGTTAATTTTTGTGTACTAGTTATTTTTTCTTCAGAGGAGGGGGGAGGACATTGATGAGGAGAGAGGGGTATATTGGATGGTTTAATTGTGCATATTCTATGCTGTGTTGTACTGTTTCAATGAACATGAATACTTAGTTTCTGACCAACCACGCCAGAAACAACAGACTAGATCTTATAATAATAATAATAATAATAAAGAGAATTCATATAGCTTTTATCCCAGTAATAGAAGAGTCTCGATTAAGCCCATCGCCCCGAAATTTCGTGTGTCTATTTTTAGAAGAGGGGCAACTGTTGAGCTGCACTCGCTTGCGCTCTATGATGGCTAATAGCAAAAAGTTAGTTTCGGGGCGAAGAATATCTTATTTTTGCAAGCATTTCCATGGAACGGAGGGGTCTCTGTGTAGTATTAATTTTGGAGATACATATGTGTATAGATCTAGATCTAGATAGGCCTATATATATCCCTCTTGTGGTTCTGACAAACCTTCCCATCCTCATTATTTTCAGTCTTCCACTGCATCAGACCCAGACTTAGATATACTAAATCTAAGTTGCATAAAACGTTTATTCGTTCATTTATTAGTGAAACCGATAAGTCTTTCATTTTATTCATCGAGGTGATTTTTTTTTTTTTTATTATTTATAATAATAAATTCATCTTAGGCCAAGATTTGGATCTATATATCTTGATTCAGATTTAGACTGTCTGGACTAGATCTAGATTGAGATCGATATCTAGATGTAGTGAGATCTAAACTCTTGATCGGTTGATGGACTTTATTTGCAAATCAGCAGATCAAGGTCTAGATCCACGGTACTCTAACATGAGCTCAAATCAGCCATAAAATGTGAAATAAATGAGAGTAATGAATTTGCGTTATCGTTAATTGTATATAGTGAGCATATTCATAATAATCACGTTTGATTTCAGTGATTAAGCTTTTCATTTCACCAACCACTGTTAGGTAGGCTTATTTTGTTAGCTTTATGATACAGGAGGTGGAGAAAGATGAGAACAATATAATCAAGATACAGCAAAACTCTGCTCACACAAGTAAGACTTAACTTACATAATGCTTATTCAATATACTCTTCTTCACAAGACCAGTTTTTTTTTTTTTTTAATAAATAAAAACACTGACAGCACCCTGACTATATTAATATGATGTTGGGATTTCATTACAGTGGAACCTGGTTGATAAATTATATCTACACAAGTTCTCTTCCTGCACTGTTCAGTATTCTTTCTTCTTTAGCTTTGCTGTTTAAATTTTGATATAAAGTATACTTTGGTATTAAGTATAAATACATATATAAATATTATACATATATCCACATTCTGGGGAAGCAGTGTGTTTGAAAGTAAAATATCCTGACTTAGATCAGCCCCATAGTGCTAGATGATATTATAATATATAATCTAGATCTAGCCCCTGTTAGTGTTAGATACATTTATATTAATGTGAACTTAAACTATGGATAAGCAACACAAATCTTGCTGGTGCTTTGATAAACAAAAGCCCACACTCAACACATACACTCGCCTTTGAGCACACGAATTGTGGTAACTAATGTTGCCGATAGCTATACGGGCGATTGCATCACCTTATCCACTCTATACACTTTTCTCGTTGTGTTTTGGACTGTGGGAATTTTTTTTAAAGTCACCACTGTCATATCCCCATGATCTTTTCGCCTTGAATTGCAACTGCACACGCCCCAACAGCATGTTTTGTTAAACATCCCTCTGAGTCAAACGCTCAATGAGTAGGCGCAGTGTGGTCGCCTGCCCCCTTTCTAAAAATAGACGCCGGGGGTTTCGCGGAATACGCTAATTGAGACAGGTCTATTGCTAGTGTCTAACGAATCCACAAAACTAAAATAAAGCTTTTGGGTAAGGAAAAAAGGGGGGGTGGGAGGGAGGGGGAGAAGTACTGCATTTTTTTTTTTTTTTATATAATCTCACTATTATCTTGACCTAGATCTAGGCCTATTTAAATTTCATAACGGCGGGGGAATCTTCCTGGTGGCTTTGGGGTTGACTGCCACGCGCTGCGCTGCAGGTCGACTGATGTGACAATAGCGGTATGGTTGATATCTGTCCGGTAGACCGTCTTGGGCGCCAGAGATGATTGTGGATGACTGGCGTTACCAAGTGAACAAGTTAACGACTCGCGGTTTTCTGAGCGATAATCCACGCAGTATCGGTCAATTATACGCAGCTCCATGAATACCACGTTGGCTCCTGAGCCACGTGGTCATCTGGCTCACGATTCTATTCGACACATGTGCAGAATCGCTGAGTATCGATTTTTTAAATTCCTGTTTTCTTTTCCCCAAAATGTCTTAATTAAAAAATTAAATAAGTAGCGGAAGTAAGAGTATCAACTACTCATTTTTTGTAGCTAACCACCAAGTGGCTGCTTTTTGAACAAAAGTAGCTAACTACTGTAATTCGCTACATAAAAGTAGGAAGTACCCGTAGTTCCGCTACGAGTACTCGATTTAACATCCCTGTAAATAATGGCAGCAAAATACAAGATTGGATAGGAAAAGAGAGTTCCTCCAGTTACCATGCAGTTACACACTGAAAATTCGACGAAGTACAATAAATCTTTTGGAATCCAGGGGGGAGGGGGGGAACATTCCCTAGACAGCATTACAAACAATGAGGTTTCAATTAAAACCATAAGGTAAAGCAAAGTGAAGCATAAATGAATATTTAAGTTCTGATTGGTGGTATTTTCTAAATTTTGTAGATATCTTTAAAACATCAGTGGCTATACTTGCTGTTCGACAGCGATAATAATGAATTTCAGAATTTTACATGTACTTCTAAAATTCTTGGTTGAATAGGATACTCGTTTACTGTCTTTTACAATGTTATTCGGATTTAATTGCTGAAGACAGCATTTGATAGCAATTTAGCAATGCCAATCGAGCGTCGATTGTTCTGCCGATAATCGGCCGCCGCCGCGACGTGGGAGAAATAGGGGCACCCTTTGACACGCTCTCATGCTGTTGTTTGGGAATGGATATGAATGAAACTTGGCAATCAATCAGTAAAGGGTTACTCTAATGATATGTAAGCGTTCAACTATTCTAACACACGGTTCTTGAATAAATCGCCGTGAGAAAATTCCGTGTGGTGTATTTCGAAAACTTTGAGGAGCTGTGGATTGTACGTAAGGCAGGCAGTTTTCAACCTTCCCTCTTTAATGTCTTAAAATTTCATGCATCTGTGTCGAGTACTCTGTGCATGGTCCTTACAAAAGATATGGTAATCCACGACTAGCCGAGTGCACTAAAGACATTGCCATGTTGCCGGCTCAGCCAGTTCGCGACTTCGACTCTGAGACTAGGAAAATTCCACTGGGTCATGGGATGTCGCTTCATGTGCAGCCCATGCATTGTAATGCGGAAACTTATGAAACTAAACAGTGTTAGCCCTAATTGTGGCATGAGTTTTTGGAATTTGGTCAAAACGAACCTAGATCTTGATCTAATTATTGACTATTTATTCAATTACGGGGGTCAAGAAGAAAACCTGAGTAAAACAATGAACTTGCGCAGATCGCACGTCTCTGGAATGGCAAGCTGTCTCCCCTCGGTTGGAAATACTTTTGAACTCGCCAATTACCTGCCATGTTTCGTAGTTTTGCACTACAGTGCACTGTGTAATAGGACCACAGACTTTGTGTTTGCAACATGATTGGGCTTGACTCGTAGGTCAGCCAATAAACAAGCATTACGACACAAATTAACTCAGCTTAGTAGGTCAATTTAAAAACCTGAGAATCAGAATGAAAATTGATGCATGTTATGGGCAGCCCGTCTTCTATCCGATGACAACACGGGCGATCGTGGTCCAAGTTATTATCACACTTGGCATGAGGACGGGACGGGCAGGGTGTAGCACATAACACTGCATATCCGGACTGGGCTACATCATGTACTGTTGGCCTACAGACAAAAGTCTTGACAACGGCGGCAGGCAGCTAACAAACGGGAGAATGCAGTTTTCTTGCTGGACAGTGAAGTGAAAACTGTACTCCGGCGGTATTCAGAATCACACCAAAGCATGAAATGCTGAAAAACTAGTATAACGTATCCGAATTTGTCCAAATGCGGGAATTTATATTCCCTGCGCTGCAGGGGGAGGGGGGGGATAACTCATTATAAATTAAACACGCAATTCTTTTCTCTTTTCTATTCCCCACCCAAACCTCGTCCCTATCCCAAGTTTATAGTTTAGCTCTAAGAAGTAGAACAACAGAGATGGACAGAGACCAACTGATACAAAAGTATGGTTCCCTGACCATTCTGACAAACGGGATCGCCATTCAAGTTTATAAAGACACTGCGAACATGTCCTCCATTAACTCAGGTAATATAAAAAGAAGGGAAGAGAGGAATGTGGCGGTAAGGAAGGCATTCATACAGGAGAAAAATAGGCTGTCAGAAGTTTGTTTGTTTGTGTTGGGGTTTAAGGGCACATCATCACAATCACAGCTATATTGTGCCAAACACGGTAATATACGTCTACACATCAAGGGGAAAGAGAGCAGGAGCAAGGGGAGAGAGAGAAGAGATGTCACCTCTGGGAATGTCGAGAATGGCATTCCATGGGTGACATCCCACCAATAGTGGGCTTTCACCACCTGCAGGTGGGAGCAAGAACCTACTTGTATGCCCCGGAAGGGGGGGGGGGGTCAGCAGAGACAAGTAAGCTGAACAATGAAAATGAATGTTTCATGACACAACTGAAGGGAGCAAAGCTAGAAAATGCCGTATCAGAGAAGAAACTTATGGGTCACAGAAGGAAGGTTAGAAGGACACTTTTTTTTTTTTTTCTGTTCTGTCTAAGGTTTTCCTGCAATGATAAAAGTTACAAGCATTCTTTATATTGGTGTTAGTGTACAATTTGGCATCCTGCTTCGTTTTCATTAGTTTTGACATAACACTATGTCTTTGAAGCAATACATGTCATGTTGGTTTCAATGCACTATGTATGCTGTTTACGTATAAGAGCACATTTCACTGACTGAAAAGCAGGAGAACTCAGCAACTGACAGCGCAATGTCGAAAAAGGATATTATCAAGTCTCTACATGAAGGCGATTGTGACACAAAGGAAAGATGGAGAAAGATTTGTGGGAAAAAATTTTAAAAAAATCATAATAGAGGGACTTGGCAGTGAAAGTTTTAGGGATATTAAAAAATCTAAGAGCAGAGCTATATTCTGCTGTAAAAATTACACTTGGTTGCCAAGTTTCGTTTATATACTCGCAACAATGAGAGCATTCTGGCTAATTTTCACCCAAACGTCGTGGAAGAGTATCTCATATTTTGAAGTTTTTTTGTTTTTTTTTTTTGTATGTTTGTTTGTTTCTTTGTTTGTTTGTTTCTTTGTTAGGTCATCCAAATTTTTAAAAATGTAACCATTTTAAATTTTATGGATCGATTTTCAAAGCTGATTGCTCAGGAGAGATAAAGCTATCACACATACCAGGTTACAGTTTTCTTTATCTAAAATAATGTTTTTCATTGGCATTGCTAAGCAATTATTATTTAGGTACAGCGTATTGCAAAGCACGCATATACAGGCACATCGATAAAGCCCACTTAATAATTTTCCTAGATCATTCAGTGTGTTTGAAAAGATTATAATTTATAGTGCCAGTGAAAATGAACATGTCTGTGCGTGCGCATACAGACAAACACACACAATGCACACATAAACGCACACGCGCACGCACACACACACACACTCACACACACACACTGTATGCAGGCTGTTGCTAAGTACCCACGCAAGTTGTGCAAGGCTGTAATCGTGGTCATCACACGGCAAGGCGGGTGGGCAGGAACTAGACATTTAATCTCATATATAGCGACTACGAGAGCGTCAAGAAACGCAGAGACGCGGTTTTTACCAAAAATTGTTAAAAGATTGTCATACTGTTTAAAAAAAAAAAAAAAAACTCTTTCCTGTTCTGTCTAAGGTTTTCCTACAATGGTAAAAGTTGCAATCATTTTTTCTATTGATGTTAGTGCACAATTTGGCATCCTGCTTCGTTTTCATTAGTTTTGACATAACATGTGTCTTTGAAGCAATACATGTTGATTTCAATGCACTACGTATGTTATTAACTTATCCCTATAATTACCTAATTACTTTAAGAGCACATTTCACTGACTGAAAAGCAGAAATGCATACAGAGCAGAAAAACCTGTTTACCATCCGTCCTTCTGTCCGTGTATTCATCTGTCTCAAGTCTGTGCCAGGATAAAAATATAAATAATTGTGATGATTATAAATTAAGCGACGTCGGTATTAACACAAATAATAATAAAACAAAAAGCCAGAAACACGAAACACCAAAACATATTCATCCATAATCTCGCCTCTCTTTCCTTATTCTTTCTCTTTTCTTTCTCTCCTCCCCTCTTTCGCTCCTTTCTTACTCTCTCTCTCTCTCTCTCTCTCTTTCTTTCTCTGTCTGTGTGTTCCGGTATGTTTTTATCTATATTATCTATATTAGAATCCCGCTTCATCCCAAAAGAGCGCCAGAATGCCAAAATATTGCGGTAATAACAATAATTTAAAAAAAAAAAAAAACTCACCAACCCGATATTTGTAATAATAATAATAGTGATAATAAAACTCGGTATCTATAATAATAATAATAATAGGTCTAATAAAATACAGGGTAATAATATAAAATAGTGCAGACATAATGCTAAATACTTGCTATATTATGCTTTGCTGTCAATTATTGGAGAGAATAAAAAACACGCTGGATAAAAGTATGACAACAGATAGTGTTAGCACACATTTTGCAGCTCTAGGAATACATCAATGAAAACGAAGGAGGAATTTTTACGGCATGATACTTTATACTTTTTTTTAAATACTTTTTGCCACGATTTTTTGGCGAAAACAGCATGTTTGAACAGTTTCTGCTTCTACTATAGTCATCAGTATAAAACTAAATTCAACGTTGAGTATTACAGTTTCTGCCCACCAATGTGTACCCACGCTGCACCCAGCGTACTTCTGAGTGACCTGGTTGAATTGCCCTATTAACATTATCAGTCATTTTCTCACGCTTGTATGCGGGGCGGGGAGGAGATAGGATTGGGGGGGGGGGGAGCATTGTGAGGAGGAGGCAGA